>JASDQU010105786.1:91869-112917 GCA_032191745.1 Picea mariana
TCACACATCAAAGAAAAGTCACTTTTAGGGTTTTGGTAAGTTAGGGTTTTGGCATGGATGGATGAAGTGGAAATGAGTTGGAGTGAGTTGGCAAGGCTTTGACAAGTTAAATGATGAGTTGTAGGGTCTAGGGAGGCACACCAAGGGATATAATAAGTCTCCCATTAATTTATTTTATTATTTTTTCACTTTTTGGAGACTTTCTAGAAGGGAGGCACACCACTCTAGGAAAAGTGACGTTTTTTCTTAATGGCTAGGTGAGGGGGTGATGTGAGGGTTGGAAAAGGTTAGGAAAGGTTAGGAAAAATCTCTCTCACCTTTTCCATCATTACTTTCATCCATTTGCTTATAAATTACAAAAATGACATTTTACCAATGTCATGACTTAGCAATTAAAATTGCTGTTTTGACTGATTGAGACTCTTGGTGGAAAAACACCTAGCAAAAGTTGTCCGACTGAGCTGAAACTTGGTCCAAGGGTGTAGGTGGTCTCATTCCATTTYTTTTGAGCACAAATACCCCTAGCAAAAGCCCAAAGACCTAGTTTTTACAATATTTGCTCAAAAACAATTAATTAATTAAATAATTAAACCTTCAACCTTAGGAAAATTTAATTAATTTAATTAATTAAAAAAAACCTATCTAGACTCGATGGAATTCCACGAAACTTTTTAAGATGTCATACATGGTCATTTACATCATTCCTAAACAATAGCTACCAGAGAATAACTTCATTAGAACGCCTTTCACCACTTTGGAGGAATTATTGTTGGTAGGAGGGAAAAACTCAAGGGAAATTAATAAGGCTGAAAAACCCAATTAATAACCCGAGGATAAAAAACCCTCGTTGAAAGGAACTCTCCTAATGAAGAAACCCCAAGGTAACTGACCTAATTATGATCCATGCAGACCTATTACATTATTAACCCACGCAGGGGTGCAGAAATTCCACTTACAAAAAAGTGTGCTGGAGGCATAAATTGCCCAGTAGAACCAAACCGTCTTCGAAAAATTAGCATTTGATGATGCATCTCTTCATGGCACATGGAGTTGACCCCTTAGTTGGATAGGTGGTCAACAGGTATTTGGTTGCTCGGGCTAGATTGTGAGATGGTGGTGCACCAAAGCTGATTGTGGTGGGTATGTTTCTATGACCTTGTGTAGATGGGTTGTTTCGTGACAAGATGAGAGTGTACAATGCCTCATTGACCTACTGCTCTTAGTATCTATGACTAGATTGTTTGCAAGGCACTTGATGCCTGCATTCGTTGAGATAGGTTGGAAAAGGAAGTGATAAACTTGAGTTGGGTCTGGATACATAACACAAGGTCTTCCTTCAAAGTGATTGTCTTTTGAATAAAGACAACTAAACATCTTTGGTTTGAAAAGAGGAATAAGGTAGCAAGGGTGAAGAAAGTTGAGGATCCCAAGGCTGCCCAACAGGTCTGAATTTGACCTGGTTGGGCACTAAGTTGTAGGCACTTTCAAATCTGTTTTTACTCACTGTTTAGGACTGTATACTTGCTGTCCAAAAACAGTGAACAGGTCTGATCTTTACCCACTGAAATATGCCTTCTAGGCAATGATTCAATGCTCTTTTATATCTGCTGTTTTAGATGATTTAATAGGGAATTTGTTGTCCAAAGTTAGCACATGTAAAACTCCATAAAACATAGAACACCCTCTAAGATCTTTAACAACTAACTCAGCTGAAAGTACTAAGCAAACATGCGAAATGAACACATGATGTTTTTGGTCAACGTGACCCTGGAAAAACCCCCATGGGGAAAACCAGTAAGAGAGATAGATATATATTTGGAGATATCAAGCAAATACTACAATGAGAAACTGAACCAAAGGAACCTGATACAAAGTATAAGCTTCTTCCAAGCTAGACAATGGAGTTCCCTTGATAATTGTGCCGTTTGCCTTGGTGTGCACTTTGCCTTGGCCTTTGCGCCCTTCACTTGTTGTTTGCCCTTTGCTTTAGACCTTGGTTGAAGTAGATGTCCTTGCAATGGATGAATGTGCCCCCAACTCTCTTTTGCACCCTTCCTCTATCCTTGGTGTGCCCCCAACCTTGGAGCGCCCCCTTCTCACAAGCTTGATGCGCACTATGCTCTAGTGCGCTCCCTCTCAAACTTGTGTGCAAGTTTACACACATACACCTCCCCTTCTACCAAATGCACCCAATGCATCTCACAATGGAGCGCCCTTGCTCTTGCCTACTGTAGTGCACCTCTTTCCTGTTGATGATTGCAGCGTCGTGAGACATCGTGAGACATCCTCGTGTTGGGCATACCCATGTGATGGGGCATCGTTCTCCTCTATGTTGAGTCGTCCCCCATTGGTTGGGGCATCGTTCTCCTTTGTGTGAGAGTTGAGTCGTCCCCCAGTGGTTGGGTGTGCCCATGTGATGGTGTATCGTTCTCCTCTGTGTAGAGAGTTGAGACGATGTGTTACTCCAGATGATTCACCTGTGGACTCAGTGGAGATAGAGATCTGTTGAGTATGACGTCCTTGTGGCTGAGCACAGGTGAACGTGTCCCTAGTGGCTGAGCACTAGTGGTCGTGTGGATCCCTTGCTATATTGTCTTAGTGTAAGATTTACTTGTAACCCTATTTATGATGTAAAGGGTACAAGTTGGCCCCATCATATGTGAAAGATAATTAATGTTTATTGTAATAAATAATTATATTTTTGAGTTAACAAGGTCGGCCCTGTTGTGCCAATAGACACACCTATTGCTGTGTCTGGTCTTGTATAAATAAAGGTGATTTCCCCATTGAGGAAACACACACTTCACTTGTCATTTGGAAATTTCAGACCTACCTTTAAGGCTGAAGTGCGCACCTCTCTTGGGCGCTAGTTTCAAGGTTGTAGAACCACCCTCTTGTGTGCATTAGGGTTTATGGTTGGGGGATCTTCTCTTGAGATTATAGCAAAGGATTGCTGGGTTTTCTTCCCTTGAGTAGAAGGGTTGCCTAGGATATTTCTTGTGTTCTTGTGCATGGTAATTCTTCTTGTGATCTTGGTTATTGCAACAATTGTGTATGGTGTAACTGCATTTGTTTATGGTTCAAGTACATGCTAAATGAAATAAACCTCATGCTTGAGCCTAGCATAGTGAAAATTAAACATACCCTTCTCACAAGGATGCACCCTTCCTCAAGCCTTCATCTCCTCAATACTTTTTGCGCCCTTCTCCTCTCAAGAAATGCACCCAAGTCTCTCAAACCCTCTTCCTCTCTTCCTCTCCTTCACTCAACTCTCTCAAGTGAGAATGAATCTCTCTTTACCCTCCTTTGCCTCCATTAGCCTCTCTTAGGCCAAACCTAGAAGATCAAGGGCCTAGATTTGATCTAGCCCAAGTCTAATCAACGAATGAGATTACATCCCATAAATCTCATTTGGAAACCCACTTTGACTGAAGTTTCCATAGTTTGCTTTATGTTCCTTAATTCAGTTTACTTGAGTGAATTAAATGTCACTTTAGACTTACGTGACTAATTTCACTTTATGACTTAAGTGAATAAAGTCAATGTGAAATTAGAACATAAAGTAATAGCATGAGGGTAATACTCTCCCCCTTTTTGTTTAGAGACTCACAGACACAAGGGGACCACTTTCCTTAGTACCCAAATCTCAACAAAGGGACCTTCCTAAATCTCGAGATAGACAATAATATCTCACCTGGATATCATAGTACATGGGACAGTTGAATATGAAATGCTCCTATGTCTTGAGCTCTAGTAGATGACACAATTGACATATCCTATCCTTCTGTGGGATGTGGTGATCAGACTCAACACATAACTGATGAGAGTAGACCCCGACTGAGCATAATCTTGAGGCTGTGTGATCATTGGCACTGAATGTAATCAAGATAGACATTGAGTCTCTTGGTCAATTGCAAAGTATGATGAGAGCATAAGGCTAGCCGAGAGATATTTTTTTTGCGGGGGGGAGGGGGGAGAACCAAGTGACCCGAATAAACTACTGGAACATATCTTCTTTCATCACCTTATTGATCCCCTGCTTTGAGAGGAGGGGGATGGCTTGTGGTGTCCAAAGAATACCTGAAGAGGGGGAGATGCTCGATGGATGTTGAAGGAGTGAAGAAGCCTCTACAAACTAGTTCTGTCTATGCCCTAGGAAGTCCATGGAGGCAATTTCCTGTAAGGAATGAAGTCCCAAGTATGGACAACTCTCCCATACTGTAGCTGAATTGAGTAGGTACAGATCCTGTGTAGAAAGGAGGCCAGCCTGAAAACGCTCTTAAGTCAGAAGGGGTAGAGGGAAAAGCTAGCTTGGAGAATGAACCAAGGAACATTCAGATTACAAGGGATCTTATTTTGTAGCATGATAGTTTGGACTCTCTCCAACCTTGCTTAATCAACTGACTGTACACTGGGTCCCCAAACCTCAAAACCATACAAAACAGTGGGTCCTACAAGTTGATAAGGAAACACTAGTGTGAAAGTATGGAAAGAGATGGGTAACGCTTACTGAACGTAGGTTGGGAAGCAGGCCTCAAGCTGAATGTAGGACCCATAAATTGGACCACTGTAGTAATATTACTGCACATCCGTCCCATTGAAGAATAATTGAAACTTTGAAAGAGTGTTAAAGATCATAAACTTCCTTTTGCTAGCGTTCACCACCAGCTGCCTGCTGTGATAAAAACTGATGAGGGCATTGAGTTGCCTTTGTAGACTCTTGGGGGAATTATTCTTGTAGATACTAATACATCGACTTGTTTTGAATTTTACTGGATAACAGGGTTTCTCATTTTGAATTTTGTATCCATGATTGAATCTAGTTTAGTTATTCCTCTCAAACTGATAAGGAATCAGTGTTAAATGTTTTTAAGAGTTAAAATAATAGATTCTTTGTTTGGGGGTAACTTGGTTTTTGTGGTTTTCTGCTTATATATTATTTTGTTTTTGATGATATTGTTATCTTTTAGTTTATACTTTCCTATTCCTAGAGCATATCCAGTCAGAGGAAGCACATGTGAATAATCGTTACGGCGAAAGGTATACTTATGTCTCCACATTGGGCAGTTTTCTTAACAATTTTAACACATTAAACTTAAGGAACAGCTCACATCATTTGCATCATTTTTCAATGCCTGACAGATGGTGCAGATTGTCAGGCTGTTCATCTGGACTGCAGAAATATGTGTCTGTTACAATTTAATACATTACATATGCCAGGGTGCTTCATTTGCAGATGGTTGTTCTTCACCTTCTGTGCACAGCAAACTGTTCATACTCAGAGATGGGGCTGAAGAAAATTTACTATGGATGCTTGGTGCTTCATATATGCTTGTTGTTGCACACCAAGCACGTTTGATGTGGTTGTGCTAGTAATATTCTTCACTGGCACGAAAACTTGTCATCGTTTGTTTATTTGGGGTCAATACTTGTCCTAGTGGGTTTGACCCTTAAGATAGTAGTTTATGGCATTATGTTTGATGGAGAATCCTTTGCTTATTATGTTATGTTGATTCAACTCTCGTAAGGTCATTGCTAACTTTTGTGGGGATCCTACCATTTTCTTATCAATTTCTTTCTTTCTTCTCAGCTTGTTGAAATTCTAATCACATCTTCATTTTTCCTTTCTTCATGGTATGCTTGGAGCTCTAAATTGTGTCTTATTTATGTGCAGTATGCAAGAGCAAATGCCGTGGAAGCAAAGAACAACTTATTTGGGGTTCTTTTTGACTATGTTTTGCATAAGCACAAGAACAAGTGCCTAGCTAGTGGAACCCCCTTACCCAGTTATGATGAAATTCAAGCTGTTGCAACAGTGCTTGCCCTTGCAGATGCACCAGTGGCCTTTGCTGTCGCACTTAAACTAGGATTGCTTGATGTTGGGGAGGAGTTGAAAAATTTGATCGTTAAAGCTATGTCTCGAGATGTGAACAGTGGTCGTCTTAATACTGAGGTATGATTCTGGGATGCAATTGTATAAGGGCGAAAGTCTAAGATCTCATTCAGATTCAAAATAAAAGGATAGTGTGCATTTTAATTTATTTAGAGGTATCATGGAATAATAGTAAATTTTGCAAGATGTGAAAGGTGGGCAGGCTGAATTTTGTAGTATCTGTAAATCAGATGTTGATAATATTGTTTCTTCATCGTAATTGCATTTCTTTGAATAACAAAACTTATAATGTTGCAGGTATTGAAGGACATAGTCAAATTACTAGATTCTGTAATAGCAACATACAACCATTTAGATGATGAATTTTCGGAGATGCTTCATATTACAATGGTGAGTGAGGGTCTTACTCACATTCAGAAGGGCTGCTTAGAGAAGGAGATCATAGGAGATTCAAATAGAGTTTCAGAGTCTTGGAGCACTTTGAGTTCTCTTCTGCACTCTCCAAGAGCTACTTATCGTCAAAATGGTTATTGCTGGCTCCTTGAACTGCTATTTGCTGAAATGTTTAGGGAAAGCAATAAGCTCAATATTCAAAATTTGCAACAACAACTTGGACTTTTAGGAAGCTCTGAAAGATCAGATCCAGATCATTCAGAGGACCAAAGTTCACATGGAGTTTCTTCATCTGTTCAACTATTTTCAGGACTTTTGAAATCAAAGTATAATTATGTAAGGTGTGGATTTATTATCGTTTTAGAAAGGCTTCTTCTGCGATGTCAGCTGTCAGTGTTGGATGAACATGAACTTGACCAAGGAGCAGGTGACAGAGAATTTAGGCTAGATGGCAGTGACAGCTCATACATCCAGGAGAAAGCAAATGCTGTTATTGGCTTAATGAATGGAGCTTTGTCACAAATATTTCTGGCAAATGAGACTAACCGTATCAATATTTTGAAGGTACCTAGACAAGATCTCACCACTTTATATAATATTATGGGTTAATGAAAATTATGAGACTTTGGTTAAATTTTCTTGATAGATGGGGGGCTGTTAAAAATCATTGCTTTTCTTTTGCTTGAATAATTAACAATGACATTTAATCTTTCAAATTAGGAGTCCAACTGGTTCTGTCCTAAAGAGATATTCATTCAAATCATTTCTATTATGATGCTGTATAAATATAAACTCCATAGTTTCTTACTCTTTTCTGAAATTCTGATGTCTTGATTTCAATGAATTCTTTTAGTTGCTTGCCTCAGAATGTCCCGAGGAAGCATAATGCGAAGCAACTTCTGCTAGTGAAAGATAAAGAATGTGAAATACTTTATTCAAGTAGTGACATGGATGTTGCATTGACTAGCAATGATGTGGCCTGAACTCTTGTACTTATGCATTTGGAGAGTAGCTTTGAATTTTCAAGTACAAAACCTTGGTTCAACATAGACACAACTCGTGGCTGGCTGAACGAAACAACATTTGACTTCATGGAGGAAAGACAATTAATATCTGATTACTGAGAGAAAGGTTCCTCGGTTTGTATGAGTTTTGTAGCAGAGTGAGATTTAGAGCATGGAATGATGGTTATGAAATAGAAAGTAGAAGAGTCAAGAAAAATATTTTAACAGAGTACATTCTTACCCAAATCTGGCTTGTCTCGACTCTTCACCCAATACGGTTAGATTCTTTTACAAACACTACTAAGACAATTTAAACTAGTCGTACTCAAGCAAGTACCTGTGCAAATTTCAGTGCTAGATACCAATCCTCATTTAGATAGTCCAAAAATACTGATATGCAGAAGATGCGAACTTTGTTTTAGGATCTTCTCTGAACTTTGTTTCAGGACCTCAGATACTAAAAATGTTGTTGATCGAGGAATCTTCCTAGATCATAATGGGTTGACACAAGGATGTATTTCTTAAATGCAAAGAAGATACAAAAGGACATTTAGTGATGAGGCCTTGACCCTATGTTCTTTGTGGACTTAGTTTGACTATGTACTATACACCTGTGAACATAATATTTTGTAGTTCACCAACTTGTAAATAATTCATAGGTGACTTTGTCTAAGTTTATCACTCACCTAAATATGTATATTTTAATTGCGACCCTATTAGACTTGGTCACAGATGATTACTCTCCTCCAATGTTGTACTTATATAAATAACTTAATACAATAGAGTGTACAGCATATATACTATTGTGACAATGTCCTTCTTACTTGCATGCTTTAGCTCTTCACTTTTCATTCTTGTATGTGAGTATTTGCATTGTTGTTTTTGTGACCATATCAGTTGGTATTAGAGCCTTAATATTAGGGATTCTCATGAGCTCAACTCTGGCCTCCTTTGGGATTTTCACCTTGCCCAGAATACACCTTTGAGCTCACTCCAAGTAGTTTGAAAAATTTATAGGCACATCGTCATCACCAACTCTAGTTCTAAGGCTCACATGTAGGTAACATATTAGAGCTCGGGCTGTCCCCTTCATTTTGCATTTCCACATATTATTTCTGTAAAAAAGTTGTAAAATTTTCTGCAGTTGTGGGTTCTATTTGCGACTAGTAGAGCTGCTGGTTTCCATTGTGAAAGCCAGGACTTTCTAACACAAATCCTTGAAAGCGATGCCTTTCTAGAGTGGTTTTCTAAGCTGTTAATTCAAACTGCGGAACTGCTTCCAAAACTCGGTATGCTTGGACAATTGTGATTTTTTTTGCATGGGGACCACTCAAACTCCCCACAGAGAACTGCTTCTGGTTTCAAACTTGTGACTTTGAAAGTTAAAGTCAAAGCAACATAAAACTGTGTTCTGGTCTCACACTATGGAAGCCCACAATCATTTCAGGGATTCAAGTGACTCCAGGAGTCCAGCATTGCTTAGATCCTGACATAATAGATGCAGGAGCCACATCAACAATTGTTGGAACCGTAGGCTACGTAATGCAAATATCATAATGAGTTTCAGGCCCAAATGATGCAAAATATGATGGCCATGTTCCAGCTGCTCATCAGTGCACAATCATTGCTGGTATGTTAGGAACTTGTTGCTGATCTTTACCATCAATCATGTGTAAGCAAACATCTGATTTCAAACCACCTGCTAGAGTAGGTTTGCAGGTGCTACAAACCTAGGTGTTGACATGGCTAATGGCCAAGAAATTTTCTCAAAGTTCAAATATTAAATGATTAACACCGAACTTGCCTTTAGATCGTAGGATGAAATAATTTTATGAGAGATCGGTCTACTTTGAATGCAGCACTTTTACAGTTTGCTCAGGGTTTAGAGATCTTAACATATTGACTTTCTTGTACATGGCCTCAGTCTCATGTTCAGTGGGTTATAGCCACTAACTTCTACTAAACTAAATCATCGGTGAAACAAAAAAAGGAAAGAAAGCTTGTGTAGGCAACTCTGCATAGTACATGCAAGCAATGAGGTCATTTGTCTAAGATTGTATGTTCATTGCTCCATTGTCTGACTTTGCACACTGTCCAAAACCTTCATAATAGCATTCTGTAAGCAATAGTTAACTCTATTCTTTGACTTTGCGAACTGCTCAAATCTTCATGATATCATTGTAAAATAAACACTTAGAAATGTTCTCTACACTACATCCCAAAGTATCATAGCAAGGACTCACCAAAGATCTCATTGTTGTACTGCTCTGCAGTTTCATTGGTTGCATAGTGCCTGCATGAAATCCAGCTATGCATTGAGATTATTATATAATCGTGTGAGGATTGAGTTTACTGGCCTTTAGTATTTTTATCTTCAATTATTATATGATTGAATTTGTTGCTTGTCCATTATGCTGCCACGATGGTATGATAGCTGATTTATGGTGGTGCCTTTGATCCAAGGAAGCTTGTGTTTCCAAAGTGGCTATTAATAATATCATTTTAAAGATTTGTAGTCTTAGCTTTCTAGTCTTATTTTAATAACTAGAATTGTTGCCTTGCATGCCCCACTGCTTGGCAACGGCTTTCTTTTGTAATTGAAACATTCTGCAGCCACTCTTTTATATTCATATGTAATTTTTGAATCGTGTCCTTTCTATAGAACATAGTGATGTCACTTTTGAGTCTCTCTAGATCTAATTGTCATTACCCTTTTACATCCTAGGACCAAAAAGTGTGTTCCTTCTAGTGGAAATATAGTTGTGGAGTTTGAATCTGCTTATCTGGGAAGGAAATTTCTTATTGCTTGATGATGCTATTGATATTTCAGTTGTCTCATGTGTGAAGGTTTAAACAGAACTAACCTCAATTAGCTGCTGGTAATTGTTGCAGATGTGTGACCTGCTTTTTTCTCAACTTTGTTTGAGAATATCTCCATCAATGGCATCTTCTATTTATAGTAATGCATATATAAGAGATAACACAGCCTTTGATAGTCTCAGCAATAGTTATGTTGGCTATGATAGACCTGATAATTTACTTTTCGGTACTGAGCAAGCGGATAGGCATTATGGAGATGATAGACATGCAAACAGATCTGTATTTGGAAGTGGTTTAATCCCTTCTAATTGTAATTCAACATCAATGGCAGCATTGCTACTAAGGGGTTATGCTGCAGCCCCTAGGCAACTAGTAAAATGTATTCCTACAGCTCTTTTGTATTGGCCACTGATTCATCTGGCCGGGGCAGCCACTGATGATATGGCATTAGGCAATGCTGTTGGTAGCAAGGGAAGAGGAAATATACCTGGTGGTGCTTCTGATACACGGGCAGCACTTCTTTTGCTACTAATTGGTAATTGCGCTACAAACCAAGCTGCATTTCAAGAAGTTGGAGGTGAAGAATTTTTTAGGTATTATACTTGTTTCTTCTTCTTAGGATTTTATGTATTTACCAAGCTGAATAAGGGAAAGATTCATAGAACCTTCTTACTGCATGCTCTATGATTTTATGAACTTTGTTAATTACCTTGTCTCCATATGTTTCCAGGTCTTTATTAGACGATACAGATGCACGAGTCGCATATTATGCCTCTGCATTTCTCTTGAAGGTGAGATCTATATTTTATGCACTGAGAGAGCATGTAAAGTTGCAGTTACCATTGATGGCTCTTCTATAGTCTCTTCAATTCTGTTTATATGGCATGCAATGTTGTTTCACAGAGAATGATGACTGAAGAGCCTGACAACTACCAGCGTATGCTTCATAATCTTGTCTTTAAGGCTCAACAGGTATGATATTTTGGAAGTTTGACTCAGAATTGTCAAAATTAACAGACCAGTTTATTATATGTGACTCTGGAAGATATTTTGGTTCCTGGGATTTAATAATCCTGATGTAAATGTGTCTTTATTCATAATGCAATATACACAGCATTTACCCAAAAGGAAAAGATGTTGTCTAAAGAATCCATTCAACAAATTTAACTCCTTTTGAAGTTCGAACTGATAAAGCTGTTAGATAATCTCTCTACCGTAAATCACTGTAACAAGGGAGGAATTTGAGTTAGATTTTAGATATTAGACAATCTTCCAAGAAACAATTATGCAAATTATTTGTCCATAGAAAAAATGTCATTTGAAAGCATACTTGGCTGAAGAATATTACCAGTAATGTATTTTTCCTTTGTTAAGTTTTTTATATTCACTTGGACACCATTATTTTCAAAAGTTACATCTTGTTTGTTTGTTTTTGCACCTATCAGAGCAACAATGAGAAATTGTTAGAGAATCCGTATCTTCAAATGCGTGGTATACTTCAATTATCCAGTGATTTAGGGAGCCAATTGTCCTTCCAGGAATGTTGATTCTTGCAAACTGGGTATCTTGACCCATATTGGTTCAGAAAAGGGAAAATAATCCTGTTACATTATCTCGAGCTGGTATCTCTTATGATTTCTACAACCCAAGGCACCCTTTGACCATATCTATGAAATCAGCCAGATTGGCCAGAAGATTCCAGCGGATGGTAGAAATTACAGGGCCAAATAACAATCAATTTGCATGCATCAAGGTAATCTGTACAATTTTATCAAGCTTTTGTCTCCCCTGTAACCTTCAGTGTTGAAATTTTTTTTTCGTCAGTTGCCCAATACTGGCTCAGAATTAATTACAAGTGCCTAATCTGGTCTATTTCAGGCACAGAAATTAGAGTTTGCGATTCCTGTTTGTAGATTAATACTTTTTACAAATCTATTCTTGACGAAGCCGTTGGAGCAGTCTGAATGGATTATTTGATTTATCTTGTAAATCGTCATTGCAACCACCAAGGGTTGCACAGATTAAATTTCCTTTTTCAGGTATACTCGACCTTTTTGTCATTACTTTCTCTAGTATTAATTATGTTTTCCAGGGGTTATAGGTATTTTCTTCCTCATAGATTGCAAGAGCATTCGGTAAGGGTTAACTCGAGGGGTAATCAAAAGATGGGCTATTTTTGTTAAATTTTGATCAGATGATCTGATATTCATTGACAACTTCAAAAAATAAAGTTGCACAGGTGTATTAGAGAAACATGCGGCATAGTATATAGCTGATGCATATGCTAAGAATTTGAATGTTGCAATGTGAAATGGTGGAGAGCAGCATGTATTGGTTATATTGCAAATGTTTCTAGAATTTTCCAGAATATATTTGTGATGCCTGGAGATATTGACTTTAACCTTGTGTTCGTATTATAATAAATGATAAATGAAAGCATCCATGTGCTATTTTTGGCATGTAAACTGTCATTAATAGCTGGGAGATGGAAAGCAGGAAGATCCATGCATTTCCCTCTATATTCTGAAAATGGCTCCCAAGGAATTTTTTGGGGCAGTTCATTTTCTTTGAGCTATATTTTTCTGCTTAGTAGACTGCAGACTACATGTTTTGGACCATTTTGCACATTTATTCTTTTAGTGAAGATTGGTTTCTCTATGATTATCTATTTTTCTTTGCTTGTATGGTTATTTGTCATATACCAATTCTTGAATAGTTTCATTCACTTATGTTTCATAAAGTTTCATTCATTGTAATAGGTATGTTCTCTGTGGCACAATATTGCAGTAGGTTGGAATAACCTATATGCTTGTAAATTATACACATTCGGGCAGGAGGAGCAAGAATATACTGACAAACCTATCAAGGAATGGCAGTCTTCAGTTTTTTTCTCAAAACAAATTTTCAAATGTGAAGGCAGCGGTCGTGAACACCTTTCCATGAGCTGTTGTGCAAGGTTATTTCCAGATTTAATAAATTTGATTGGCTGGATGGTTCAATGACGTGACTAGGTTGCAACAGCAGTCAACTTTATTCTTACAAATTTTTGCGATAAAATTTGAGTCACATTGTATTAAACCAGCTTTCATAACATAGAGCTGTAATTATCATTTTGTAGATTTGTACAAATATTTGTTCCCAATGGGCCTTATTTGTAAATTATAGCTTTTGTGCTTCAGTAATCTTTAAGCAAAAGCTCTTTGTCAAATTGGTCAACAGTGCCCTTCTATTTCATAAGTTGCTGGAATACAAGGTCATGTGTTTTTTGCCTCTTATCGTTGTAATTTATTTCTCTGATATTTTATATTTTCACATGTTCTTATATTGTCTTGATTGTACAGTGGATGTTTATTAGGCAAAGGTTTGCATCAAATTTCAGTTTGTCTAATGTGTTGTTACATGATCGTATTCTACTGGATTTATGTCATAAAAGAGTCTATATTGCCTGTAATAGTTATTCTTGGCACCACTAACAGATCCTGGTGATTAAACATACGACACAAGCCATGGAATGCCCCATCCATGATGGCATATTTTGTAATGGTTGAAATAAGCAATGCTCGGTAATTGATGATGGAACATATATGTGATATATAAGGTTAGCAACTTATGTTAGTTGTAGGATAGTATTAAATGTTAGTTGTCCAAAAAATGCAGCCTTATATTATCTGTAAACTTACATCTTAATAGACGTCTGGTTTAACTTTCATTCTACCAGCGATTTCTAGTATATACATGCACTTAAGAAGTTTAACCTCCAACTTCTCATCTTGCTCACATCAACTTTTTGGTGTCAAAGCCTCATTCGTTTCTCAGAGGATATGCACCTCTACTCCGAGGTTCCTCTACATTTTATTGCTCTTAATTTTCTGTTTTTAAGTGTGTACAATGTTCCCTCTTTCATGAATTGTACGGAAAACAACAGCCTTTGGAAAAGTATCAAAATAACATAATCCTTCTTCCTCTAGTTTATGAGGCATCTGTATAAAGTTTTATTTAATCTCTTCAAATAAAGGGTCTTAAAACATGTAGAGAGGCTTTTCCCTTAAATTGGAATTAAGTCTCTGTAATTGTGCTTTATGGTTTCAGTATTATAGCTTGCGATTACTTGGGATTGCCAATTAAAGTTGCCTGCCATTGTCACCCATCTAGGGGACATTTTATTTGCATAAATTTTCTGAAGGGCCTTCACAAGTTTGTTAAGTCTATTTTATTGTAGAAAGGACATATGGCCATAAGCTCTGTAGGTGGCAGGCATGTGCCTCTAGTTTATTAAAAAACCTAGTCTAGTAAAATTGCCTCTAAACCTAGAAAACACCATTTAGTAGGTAAAGAACCCAACAAATAATATTTTGGTGGCGGGACGACCAAAGAAGCAACCCACAGCCGGTCTTTGTTTCTCTAGTATGGTGCAACTTTTGGCACTTGAATTATTAGAGAAAAGAGTGGCTAGCAGTTTGGTAGTCAAGATTTACTTCAAAATTGATGAAAGAATAATGAGACCTGTTTGCTAGTCAAGAATTTCATCAAAACTTATAGAAGAAATAATGGCAATGTTTCAAACTCTCAATACATGCCGAGTCAAGCTCAAGCTGTTCCCACTGCTGTGTCATCGTGTCAACTCATTTTAATTAGACAGAAATTAGGATTGCACATTTTGTTGGAGTAATGAATGAAAACATAGTGAATGCATGGCTTTGAATACTAAAAGAATGTTTCCGAACTCAACAATTAATAAACAAACAAAAGATTGCGAGAATTGAAGTGCTCATGGACACTTAAGCTTAGCAAACTCATTTTAGGTGCTTCGAAGATAACAATCAACATCTTGTTTGGAAATTGTATCACTTATGTTTGACAATGCTTTTTCCCCCTTGGGTATGAGGAGCTCACAAAACTAGGGATGTCTTTGGCAATTGTTACAACACACTGCTCAACAAGACATTGAATAGTTCAATACCATAATGATCAAACTTGAAGTACAAGTCTTGAAAGATTGAAAGGAAGTTGCAAGAGGAATCCCTAAAGACATAGCATCGACAACAATTTAGGGCCTCATAGGGGAAGTCTCCTCGTATCTCTTCTTCCCTTTGGTCATCATCACCACCTGTGTCTGAGGCATGATGACAAATACTATGATCTCTAAATTTCAGCGTAAAACAAATAAGTTTGGAAAGGCCCTAGAAAATATTATGGGCATTCCCATGAAGAATGTTTTAAGCCAAAATCATTTAAATCACACTTCAATAGCTTAAAATCTGGAAGGGGATGTGCTGTTTATATCCAACCCTAGGTCCTCTAATCAGTTACTATGAATGATCACAAGCCTTGACTTTGTGGACATGGAAGCTCTTATATATAAAATTATCAAATTGAAGTCTGATTAGTTCAATGCATCATAAAGAACAGTGGTATGATGGACCTTATTTTTTAAATCCATGATGTCTCTTCATTTGCATAGGAAGCCTCATCCCATGCTTACAATGTTGGTTGAAGGGAAACTAACGAAATTCCAAAAATAAATTTTGGTTGAAGGGAAACTAACGAAATTCCAAAAATAAATCACCAGTTTGACACTGTTGAATTGATTATGACATTGATTATTGTGAAATTCTTGGTTAGTGTCATCATGAATGTTGTCGGACATTTGGCGAATTATGTGCCAACAAGTGTCTGATTCGGATCCTCCTGGGTTAGGTGCACTTATTAGGGATGCCATCCACCAATGTGGCGAAACATCTTGACTTTCCGCACAAGGTTTCCCTTGGAAAAAACAGTGTTATCGGTATGATCACTATGCCATCTATGATTATACACAAGAACACTTTTTTTGCGTGCATACATACAATCAAATTTATAAAATAAGTTTTCTTCCCAACTCATTTTAGAAAGAGTTGCTATCAATCTTTCCAATACAAAAAATATTTTTCTTTTTGCACATCTTGACAAAAAAAAGAAAAATAGAAAAAAAGAAAAAAAAAAAGGAAAGAAAGAAAAAGTAAAAATAATTATTATGTTCTTAGAATGATGAGCTTGTGATGCTTTTGACAAGTCTTATGGTCCTCCTTTGAGATAAATTCATTTTAATGGGTTTTTGTTTATGGCTTAACTTCTAAATCAACAATCTCATAGAACTTTATGGTGGGAAGTTGCGGAATTAGAAAGATTCAACACAATTAATCAATGAAGTAAATATCATGCTTGGTACATTCCTTTAAGGGTCCTTAGCTTCGTTAGTTATAAAGAAGGAAATTGGATGGTATTTGTGCATCGACTATATAGTATTCAACAAAACCACTACTACAAACATATACCCCTTTCTAATGATTGGTCTTGCTTTGTTCCATCATCAAATTAGAGCAAAACCTTATGTTTGGAAGGTTACTTTTAAGACAACATGCAACCATGGTGAATGGTTGGTCATGCAATTAGATTTAATTAATGCTTCAATTCATTTATGAGAATCATTGATACTATTTTTAAGCATATAATAGGCATGCACAATGAAATTGAAGGAATTTTGAATATACATATACAAAAATTGGAGACTTAAGCCAACTATTTCTTTAATTTTTAAGGAATTGGTCTATAATAAACCAACTTAATCAAAATAACTTTTCTCACTAAAGAATACCAATGGATGATGAATTAATGCTAAAAACTAGGCTCAAAATAAACAAAATGTATTTTAATGCTCATTATTTTCTCTGTATTTGGGGAAAATGTCCCCTATTGCTTAAAAAGGGAAGAGTGTTGTTGAAAGGCAAGCTGCATTTCCAACATGTTTTTAACTTCTTGGTTCATGTAGTTGTGTCCATGGTATGGTGCAATACATTTTTTGACAATGAAGTTAGAAACTCAAGAGACCATAAACCAAAATGAGTCATCATCTTGTTGAAGAGTCTTGGAAACTATTTTTTACAAAACCTTGGAATGGTAAACCCTGGAGGCCCCACAATCTTATGAACAAGGCATTTGGTGAAAGGTTGTGTGATAAGAAGTGCAAGCATTGGTATAGATCTAAGTGCGTTATTGAGTTATTGAAAGGATTGTTTGGTTTTTATCACTGCCAATATGTGTGTAAACTCTTTTGATACTATAAAGGGGTATATATTTTTGCTCGATTGCAATTTTTCTCAAACTTGTGATTAGTATAAATTTGTACACCTTGTTGTACTTGTGCAACCTATAATTTTTGTGAAAGTTGTTGTATGTAGCATAGCATCATATTATTACTGTTTTATGATGAGTAAATCATAGCATTTCAAAGGTCAAAATAAAATTCAGTTGTGTCAATGAGATGATCAATAACAAAATTGACATGATGACTACAATCAACAAAAGTGAGTTGACCATTAATTCTAACCAATTGAGGTGAAGGATGTGGATTTGTTTGTGTAAAAAGTTTGAGAGTTTTGACAATTTTTTGAGAGACTATAATTTTAATTGCCATTATCTTTGAGTAAGTCAACTAGTTCATGAACAAAGAGCTTCTCTATTGCAGGGGGACCAATTTTCAATCATGAGCGTTAATTCTATATTAAAGTGAGAAGATTGGAGGTTATAATTATTCCATGTTCTTCATTCTCTATTAATTTTGCTTTTGTTTGAAAAACTCTTTAATGGAATGGATACAAGCTTTTGACATTAAGTTATCATTGTGTTGTCTCCCTTATCCAAAGGCTTGGGCTTGTACTACTCACCTTATTGTTAATTCTTTTGGCTATTCATCGAAGTTTGGGTAGGGGTAGCAGTGGAAGAAGAGGATTTAGAAGTGGATACATTGGATTTCTTTGGAGAAAAGAGTTATAATTGTTTTAGCAAATCTTCTTTAAACCCTAAGGGATACACATTACTTTTTTGGACACATCCTTTTTATCAAGGGTAAATTGATCAATGACAACAATAGACATTCAAGATCAATGGATTTCTTAGAGGATGATTGCCCTTGCAAGCCTTTACAATCATGATCCTCTATCAATTTTGTCAGATTTTGTGGCAAAAATAGGCTTCTCCCATTCAATGTGTTATCTGAAATGAAGTATGCTAATCTTTATATCTATCTTGAAAGAGGGTTAATTTAAATGGATTGTTTTGAGGATTAGAGACTAGTTTAACAACACTTGTTCCATCAACATCTAAAACATATATATTACATGCATACATTTTGCTTTCTATGCCTATTGATGTTGGTCATAGAACTCTTGTACAAGAAGCTGAATGAGATTAATCCCTATTCCTTGGATAACCTCTGGGGATTCTTTGTTCATTGAATCCATTCGAAAAATACACCGCTAGATATCGATATTGATGTAGACTCATATGTAAAGGTAGACTTCAAAGACGACCAAGAAGAGAGCTAAAATGAGTCTCTTATATCAATTAATCCATACATACAATCAAAGTGATATATTCAAAGATTTATATTTGTACATAATAACAATATATAATAGTTTTTACATTACATAATAACATATATTCATAGTACAAACTTGAGTCTTTGTATTACATAATAACATATATGCATACTACAAACTTGAGTGTGAAGAGCAAATGAGGTAAATTTGGAAACTAACAAGGACTCAAGATCATCATTTAAAAAAAATAAAACTAGCAAAAACAATATATATATATATATATATATCATAAGAACCTTTAAAATCCTAGTGTTGAGAACTTTGCTAAAATTAGACAAAAATGCATTTTTAGTTCTTTATTAGCATATTTAATGACATCCTTGTTTACAACTAAACTTTTGAGATCATCCTCAAAATATCTAAGTTGTGCTTGAATCTTCACCAACAAACTTCAAGATTTTTTAATTTCCTATTTAGAATTATTCAATAATTTTAGATGATTGCATGTTGATTTGAAAAAAGTTAAGATGCTATTGGACTGACATTCTCTTACTAATCTCAAGGACTTGAAGCACTACGATTTTTTCGCATAAAGTTCGCTCTTCATTTTCCTCATATTACTCATCTTCTTAATGAAGCGAGTCATACAAAAAATTCTAATCCAGTGATTGACAAGGACTTTCAATAACTTAAGCATGCACACAAATTCTCTCTTTCTAACGTAACAGTTTGAAGTAAAGACAGATGCTTGGTAATTATATTTGGGCACTTAAACATCAAGGACACTTGCATATCATTTTGAAACTCTCTCAAGCAATTTTAAATTTTGTTTTTTTTGAAAATGGCTAAATGCAACAAAATAATTTTGTTTGATCAAAATGCTTTCGTGAACACAAGCTAGTGAAAACTATTCAATGCGAGATGTATCATGATGTAGAAGTATTTCATGTGTTGTGGAACATCCCTTCACCTAAGACATTGCAATTGTGGGGTATTTATTATGCCAAAGTAAACTAGGACTTGCACTTGGTCCCATCGATGTTTCACAATCACTAGTACATTTATAGGGAGAAACACAATCAAGAATGTTATTAGAGAGACTTAAACCCTAGTGGGGGAAATAACACTACCCTGCTTTCAGTGACCTAGCAAGCTATCGTTGACATGCAATAAAATAATTATTGCATAGACATTGCTAAACTTTTCTTCACACGTGTATGGCCACACTTTGAGTGATCAACATCCATTGTGTTTAACAAGACTCCAAGGTCATCAATCATTTTTGGACTACTTGGTGGTCTATGCTCAACACTTGAATTGACAAGTCAATTAATAAATTTCATCCTTAGATAAACGGTCATGCAAAGGTCATCAATAGAACACTTGCTCAACTACTCCCCATGTACAATCATGCACACCTTCGGATATTGGATGAGAACATACTCTTTATACTACATGCCTACATCAAGGATCTTCATTATTCTATGAGTCATAGTCCTTTCCAAATCCTCTTGTGTTTTTAACCCGTAACACCACTCTACATTTCTTTTTAGCAAGACGAGTCATAGTCCTTTCCAAACTTACTTATGCTTTTAACCCCTAACACCACTCTACATTTACTTTTAGCATGCCAAGGAACAAGAAAAGATTTAATAATTTATCCAACAAATTCAACAAATATGTTGACAAGTACAAGACATACTCTTTCAACGACAACAAAATTACAAGCATTGGCATGCCTTAAAATGGATGCCACATCAATGCAATATCAACAATAGAATTTGGTTATACTTGTTGGAAGATAGGTTAATAAACCACATTAGAAAATCCAGGCACTATGATACAAAGCTTACACAATCATTTGAGCAATAGGAGAGAATGCTTTTGTAATTGACTTGCCCTTGTACTTAGATAATTCATCCTATATTCAATGTTGATCTAGTCAATCCTTACACTCCATCTCTACTTGAACCTTCGGCGATATCACAAAGGATAAATCTTGATTTAGAACACCTTGGTGAAGTTCATGCCAATGTTATCATCAACAAACATGTAAAGAACACTAGGAAAACAAACAATTAAATGTTCAAAATAATTAAGGTTGTACAACATACACAAGAGGCACTTGAACCAAATAAATACACAGTTTCTACCACTATGCAAGGATTCAACCACTGGGTCCATTACTCACAAAGAGGGATGGATGATTAAAGAATTAAATGAAATTTGTACATTAAAACCCTTTTTTGTCTAATTTGTGTGAGGATTATAGCTTGGGCAACAACTTCCATACAGGTTCTGTGTGAACGTACGATAAGTAATTTGAGATATTTTCGAAAAGTAATTCTATTTTCGAAAAGTAGATTCTATTTTGTAATTCACTTTAGTTAAAAAGTGAAAGTCTTATTTTTAGCAATTGAGTCTATAAAGTGTATTTCATGCATGCATGATTTAGACTAGGAGTAATATTAGAAATAGATGAGGGTTTTGGTCTCAACTAAAACTATAAAAACAAGTCAAGATACAGAGTTTAAACACACAAACACATGAACAATTGAGTAGGTTGAGCGACTAAGAGACA
>JASDQU010105786.1:112937-128889 GCA_032191745.1 Picea mariana
AAGGAACAGCTCACATCATTTGCATCATTTTTCAATGCCTGACAGATGGTGCAGATTGTCAGGCTGTTCATCTGGACTGCAGAAATATGTGTCTGTTACAATTTAATACATTACATATGCCAGGGTGCTTCATTTGCAGATGGTTGTTCTTCACCTTCTGTGCACAGCAAACTGTTCATACTCAGAGATGGGGCTGAAGAAAATTTACTATGGATGCTTGGTGCTTCATATATGCTTGTTGTTGCACACCAAGCACGTTTGATGTGGTTGTGCTAGTAATATTCTTCACTGGCACGAAAACTTGTCATCGTTTGTTTATTTGGGGTCAATACTTGTCCTAGTGGGTTTGACCCTTAAGATAGTAGTTTATGGCATTATGTTTGATGGAGAATCCTTTGCTTATTATGTTATGTTGATTCAACTCTCGTAAGGTCATTGCTAACTTTTGTGGGGATCCTACCATTTTCTTATCAATTTCTTTCTTTCTTCTCAGCTTGTTGAAATTCTAATCACATCTTCATTTTTCCTTTCTTCATGGTATGCTTGGAGCTCTAAATTGTGTCTTATTTATGTGCAGTATGCAAGAGCAAATGCCGTGGAAGCAAAGAACAACTTATTTGGGGTTCTTTTTGACTATGTTTTGCATAAGCACAAGAACAAGTGCCTAGCTAGTGGAACCCCCTTACCCAGTTATGATGAAATTCAAGCTGTTGCAACAGTGCTTGCCCTTGCAGATGCACCAGTGGCCTTTGCTGTCGCACTTAAACTAGGATTGCTTGATGTTGGGGAGGAGTTGAAAAATTTGATCGTTAAAGCTATGTCTCGAGATGTGAACAGTGGTCGTCTTAATACTGAGGTATGATTCTGGGATGCAATTGTATAAGGGCGAAAGTCTAAGATCTCATTCAGATTCAAAATAAAAGGATAGTGTGCATTTTAATTTATTTAGAGGTATCATGGAATAATAGTAAATTTTGCAAGATGTGAAAGGTGGGCAGGCTGAATTTTGTAGTATCTGTAAATCAGATGTTGATAATATTGTTTCTTCATCGTAATTGCATTTCTTTGAATAACAAAACTTATAATGTTGCAGGTATTGAAGGACATAGTCAAATTACTAGATTCTGTAATAGCAACATACAACCATTTAGATGATGAATTTTCGGAGATGCTTCATATTACAATGGTGAGTGAGGGTCTTACTCACATTCAGAAGGGCTGCTTAGAGAAGGAGATCATAGGAGATTCAAATAGAGTTTCAGAGTCTTGGAGCACTTTGAGTTCTCTTCTGCACTCTCCAAGAGCTACTTATCGTCAAAATGGTTATTGCTGGCTCCTTGAACTGCTATTTGCTGAAATGTTTAGGGAAAGCAATAAGCTCAATATTCAAAATTTGCAACAACAACTTGGACTTTTAGGAAGCTCTGAAAGATCAGATCCAGATCATTCAGAGGACCAAAGTTCACATGGAGTTTCTTCATCTGTTCAACTATTTTCAGGACTTTTGAAATCAAAGTATAATTATGTAAGGTGTGGATTTATTATCGTTTTAGAAAGGCTTCTTCTGCGATGTCAGCTGTCAGTGTTGGATGAACATGAACTTGACCAAGGAGCAGGTGACAGAGAATTTAGGCTAGATGGCAGTGACAGCTCATACATCCAGGAGAAAGCAAATGCTGTTATTGGCTTAATGAATGGAGCTTTGTCACAAATATTTCTGGCAAATGAGACTAACCGTATCAATATTTTGAAGGTACCTAGACAAGATCTCACCACTTTATATAATATTATGGGTTAATGAAAATTATGAGACTTTGGTTAAATTTTCTTGATAGATGGGGGGCTGTTAAAAATCATTGCTTTTCTTTTGCTTGAATAATTAACAATGACATTTAATCTTTCAAATTAGGAGTCCAACTGGTTCTGTCCTAAAGAGATATTCATTCAAATCATTTCTATTATGATGCTGTATAAATATAAACTCCATAGTTTCTTACTCTTTTCTGAAATTCTGATGTCTTGATTTCAATGAATTCTTTTAGTTGCTTGCCTCAGAATGTCCCGAGGAAGCATAATGCGAAGCAACTTCTGCTAGTGAAAGATAAAGAATGTGAAATACTTTATTCAAGTAGTGACATGGATGTTGCATTGACTAGCAATGATGTGGCCTGAACTCTTGTACTTATGCATTTGGAGAGTAGCTTTGAATTTTCAAGTACAAAACCTTGGTTCAACATAGACACAACTCGTGGCTGGCTGAACGAAACAACATTTGACTTCATGGAGGAAAGACAATTAATATCTGATTACTGAGAGAAAGGTTCCTCGGTTTGTATGAGTTTTGTAGCAGAGTGAGATTTAGAGCATGGAATGATGGTTATGAAATAGAAAGTAGAAGAGTCAAGAAAAATATTTTAACAGAGTACATTCTTACCCAAATCTGGCTTGTCTCGACTCTTCACCCAATACGGTTAGATTCTTTTACAAACACTACTAAGACAATTTAAACTAGTCGTACTCAAGCAAGTACCTGTGCAAATTTCAGTGCTAGATACCAATCCTCATTTAGATAGTCCAAAAATACTGATATGCAGAAGATGCGAACTTTGTTTTAGGATCTTCTCTGAACTTTGTTTCAGGACCTCAGATACTAAAAATGTTGTTGATCGAGGAATCTTCCTAGATCATAATGGGTTGACACAAGGATGTATTTCTTAAATGCAAAGAAGATACAAAAGGACATTTAGTGATGAGGCCTTGACCCTATGTTCTTTGTGGACTTAGTTTGACTATGTACTATACACCTGTGAACATAATATTTTGTAGTTCACCAACTTGTAAATAATTCATAGGTGACTTTGTCTAAGTTTATCACTCACCTAAATATGTATATTTTAATTGCGACCCTATTAGACTTGGTCACAGATGATTACTCTCCTCCAATGTTGTACTTATATAAATAACTTAATACAATAGAGTGTACAGCATATATACTATTGTGACAATGTCCTTCTTACTTGCATGCTTTAGCTCTTCACTTTTCATTCTTGTATGTGAGTATTTGCATTGTTGTTTTTGTGACCATATCAGTTGGTATTAGAGCCTTAATATTAGGGATTCTCATGAGCTCAACTCTGGCCTCCTTTGGGATTTTCACCTTGCCCAGAATACACCTTTGAGCTCACTCCAAGTAGTTTGAAAAATTTATAGGCACATCGTCATCACCAACTCTAGTTCTAAGGCTCACATGTAGGTAACATATTAGAGCTCGGGCTGTCCCCTTCATTTTGCATTTCCACATATTATTTCTGTAAAAAAGTTGTAAAATTTTCTGCAGTTGTGGGTTCTATTTGCGACTAGTAGAGCTGCTGGTTTCCATTGTGAAAGCCAGGACTTTCTAACACAAATCCTTGAAAGCGATGCCTTTCTAGAGTGGTTTTCTAAGCTGTTAATTCAAACTGCGGAACTGCTTCCAAAACTCGGTATGCTTGGACAATTGTGATTTTTTTTGCATGGGGACCACTCAAACTCCCCACAGAGAACTGCTTCTGGTTTCAAACTTGTGACTTTGAAAGTTAAAGTCAAAGCAACATAAAACTGTGTTCTGGTCTCACACTATGGAAGCCCACAATCATTTCAGGGATTCAAGTGACTCCAGGAGTCCAGCATTGCTTAGATCCTGACATAATAGATGCAGGAGCCACATCAACAATTGTTGGAACCGTAGGCTACGTAATGCAAATATCATAATGAGTTTCAGGCCCAAATGATGCAAAATATGATGGCCATGTTCCAGCTGCTCATCAGTGCACAATCATTGCTGGTATGTTAGGAACTTGTTGCTGATCTTTACCATCAATCATGTGTAAGCAAACATCTGATTTCAAACCACCTGCTAGAGTAGGTTTGCAGGTGCTACAAACCTAGGTGTTGACATGGCTAATGGCCAAGAAATTTTCTCAAAGTTCAAATATTAAATGATTAACACCGAACTTGCCTTTAGATCGTAGGATGAAATAATTTTATGAGAGATCGGTCTACTTTGAATGCAGCACTTTTACAGTTTGCTCAGGGTTTAGAGATCTTAACATATTGACTTTCTTGTACATGGCCTCAGTCTCATGTTCAGTGGGTTATAGCCACTAACTTCTACTAAACTAAATCATCGGTGAAACAAAAAAAGGAAAGAAAGCTTGTGTAGGCAACTCTGCATAGTACATGCAAGCAATGAGGTCATTTGTCTAAGATTGTATGTTCATTGCTCCATTGTCTGACTTTGCACACTGTCCAAAACCTTCATAATAGCATTCTGTAAGCAATAGTTAACTCTATTCTTTGACTTTGCGAACTGCTCAAATCTTCATGATATCATTGTAAAATAAACACTTAGAAATGTTCTCTACACTACATCCCAAAGTATCATAGCAAGGACTCACCAAAGATCTCATTGTTGTACTGCTCTGCAGTTTCATTGGTTGCATAGTGCCTGCATGAAATCCAGCTATGCATTGAGATTATTATATAATCGTGTGAGGATTGAGTTTACTGGCCTTTAGTATTTTTATCTTCAATTATTATATGATTGAATTTGTTGCTTGTCCATTATGCTGCCACGATGGTATGATAGCTGATTTATGGTGGTGCCTTTGATCCAAGGAAGCTTGTGTTTCCAAAGTGGCTATTAATAATATCATTTTAAAGATTTGTAGTCTTAGCTTTCTAGTCTTATTTTAATAACTAGAATTGTTGCCTTGCATGCCCCACTGCTTGGCAACGGCTTTCTTTTGTAATTGAAACATTCTGCAGCCACTCTTTTATATTCATATGTAATTTTTGAATCGTGTCCTTTCTATAGAACATAGTGATGTCACTTTTGAGTCTCTCTAGATCTAATTGTCATTACCCTTTTACATCCTAGGACCAAAAAGTGTGTTCCTTCTAGTGGAAATATAGTTGTGGAGTTTGAATCTGCTTATCTGGGAAGGAAATTTCTTATTGCTTGATGATGCTATTGATATTTCAGTTGTCTCATGTGTGAAGGTTTAAACAGAACTAACCTCAATTAGCTGCTGGTAATTGTTGCAGATGTGTGACCTGCTTTTTTCTCAACTTTGTTTGAGAATATCTCCATCAATGGCATCTTCTATTTATAGTAATGCATATATAAGAGATAACACAGCCTTTGATAGTCTCAGCAATAGTTATGTTGGCTATGATAGACCTGATAATTTACTTTTCGGTACTGAGCAAGCGGATAGGCATTATGGAGATGATAGACATGCAAACAGATCTGTATTTGGAAGTGGTTTAATCCCTTCTAATTGTAATTCAACATCAATGGCAGCATTGCTACTAAGGGGTTATGCTGCAGCCCCTAGGCAACTAGTAAAATGTATTCCTACAGCTCTTTTGTATTGGCCACTGATTCATCTGGCCGGGGCAGCCACTGATGATATGGCATTAGGCAATGCTGTTGGTAGCAAGGGAAGAGGAAATATACCTGGTGGTGCTTCTGATACACGGGCAGCACTTCTTTTGCTACTAATTGGTAATTGCGCTACAAACCAAGCTGCATTTCAAGAAGTTGGAGGTGAAGAATTTTTTAGGTATTATACTTGTTTCTTCTTCTTAGGATTTTATGTATTTACCAAGCTGAATAAGGGAAAGATTCATAGAACCTTCTTACTGCATGCTCTATGATTTTATGAACTTTGTTAATTACCTTGTCTCCATATGTTTCCAGGTCTTTATTAGACGATACAGATGCACGAGTCGCATATTATGCCTCTGCATTTCTCTTGAAGGTGAGATCTATATTTTATGCACTGAGAGAGCATGTAAAGTTGCAGTTACCATTGATGGCTCTTCTATAGTCTCTTCAATTCTGTTTATATGGCATGCAATGTTGTTTCACAGAGAATGATGACTGAAGAGCCTGACAACTACCAGCGTATGCTTCATAATCTTGTCTTTAAGGCTCAACAGGTATGATATTTTGGAAGTTTGACTCAGAATTGTCAAAATTAACAGACCAGTTTATTATATGTGACTCTGGAAGATATTTTGGTTCCTGGGATTTAATAATCCTGATGTAAATGTGTCTTTATTCATAATGCAATATACACAGCATTTACCCAAAAGGAAAAGATGTTGTCTAAAGAATCCATTCAACAAATTTAACTCCTTTTGAAGTTCGAACTGATAAAGCTGTTAGATAATCTCTCTACCGTAAATCACTGTAACAAGGGAGGAATTTGAGTTAGATTTTAGATATTAGACAATCTTCCAAGAAACAATTATGCAAATTATTTGTCCATAGAAAAAATGTCATTTGAAAGCATACTTGGCTGAAGAATATTACCAGTAATGTATTTTTCCTTTGTTAAGTTTTTTATATTCACTTGGACACCATTATTTTCAAAAGTTACATCTTGTTTGTTTGTTTTTGCACCTATCAGAGCAACAATGAGAAATTGTTAGAGAATCCGTATCTTCAAATGCGTGGTATACTTCAATTATCCAGTGATTTAGGGAGCCAATTGTCCTTCCAGGAATGTTGATTCTTGCAAACTGGGTATCTTGACCCATATTGGTTCAGAAAAGGGAAAATAATCCTGTTACATTATCTCGAGCTGGTATCTCTTATGATTTCTACAACCCAAGGCACCCTTTGACCATATCTATGAAATCAGCCAGATTGGCCAGAAGATTCCAGCGGATGGTAGAAATTACAGGGCCAAATAACAATCAATTTGCATGCATCAAGGTAATCTGTACAATTTTATCAAGCTTTTGTCTCCCCTGTAACCTTCAGTGTTGAAATTTTTTTTTCGTCAGTTGCCCAATACTGGCTCAGAATTAATTACAAGTGCCTAATCTGGTCTATTTCAGGCACAGAAATTAGAGTTTGCGATTCCTGTTTGTAGATTAATACTTTTTACAAATCTATTCTTGACGAAGCCGTTGGAGCAGTCTGAATGGATTATTTGATTTATCTTGTAAATCGTCATTGCAACCACCAAGGGTTGCACAGATTAAATTTCCTTTTTCAGGTATACTCGACCTTTTTGTCATTACTTTCTCTAGTATTAATTATGTTTTCCAGGGGTTATAGGTATTTTCTTCCTCATAGATTGCAAGAGCATTCGGTAAGGGTTAACTCGAGGGGTAATCAAAAGATGGGCTATTTTTGTTAAATTTTGATCAGATGATCTGATATTCATTGACAACTTCAAAAAATAAAGTTGCACAGGTGTATTAGAGAAACATGCGGCATAGTATATAGCTGATGCATATGCTAAGAATTTGAATGTTGCAATGTGAAATGGTGGAGAGCAGCATGTATTGGTTATATTGCAAATGTTTCTAGAATTTTCCAGAATATATTTGTGATGCCTGGAGATATTGACTTTAACCTTGTGTTCGTATTATAATAAATGATAAATGAAAGCATCCATGTGCTATTTTTGGCATGTAAACTGTCATTAATAGCTGGGAGATGGAAAGCAGGAAGATCCATGCATTTCCCTCTATATTCTGAAAATGGCTCCCAAGGAATTTTTTGGGGCAGTTCATTTTCTTTGAGCTATATTTTTCTGCTTAGTAGACTGCAGACTACATGTTTTGGACCATTTTGCACATTTATTCTTTTAGTGAAGATTGGTTTCTCTATGATTATCTATTTTTCTTTGCTTGTATGGTTATTTGTCATATACCAATTCTTGAATAGTTTCATTCACTTATGTTTCATAAAGTTTCATTCATTGTAATAGGTATGTTCTCTGTGGCACAATATTGCAGTAGGTTGGAATAACCTATATGCTTGTAAATTATACACATTCGGGCAGGAGGAGCAAGAATATACTGACAAACCTATCAAGGAATGGCAGTCTTCAGTTTTTTTCTCAAAACAAATTTTCAAATGTGAAGGCAGCGGTCGTGAACACCTTTCCATGAGCTGTTGTGCAAGGTTATTTCCAGATTTAATAAATTTGATTGGCTGGATGGTTCAATGACGTGACTAGGTTGCAACAGCAGTCAACTTTATTCTTACAAATTTTTGCGATAAAATTTGAGTCACATTGTATTAAACCAGCTTTCATAACATAGAGCTGTAATTATCATTTTGTAGATTTGTACAAATATTTGTTCCCAATGGGCCTTATTTGTAAATTATAGCTTTTGTGCTTCAGTAATCTTTAAGCAAAAGCTCTTTGTCAAATTGGTCAACAGTGCCCTTCTATTTCATAAGTTGCTGGAATACAAGGTCATGTGTTTTTTGCCTCTTATCGTTGTAATTTATTTCTCTGATATTTTATATTTTCACATGTTCTTATATTGTCTTGATTGTACAGTGGATGTTTATTAGGCAAAGGTTTGCATCAAATTTCAGTTTGTCTAATGTGTTGTTACATGATCGTATTCTACTGGATTTATGTCATAAAAGAGTCTATATTGCCTGTAATAGTTATTCTTGGCACCACTAACAGATCCTGGTGATTAAACATACGACACAAGCCATGGAATGCCCCATCCATGATGGCATATTTTGTAATGGTTGAAATAAGCAATGCTCGGTAATTGATGATGGAACATATATGTGATATATAAGGTTAGCAACTTATGTTAGTTGTAGGATAGTATTAAATGTTAGTTGTCCAAAAAATGCAGCCTTATATTATCTGTAAACTTACATCTTAATAGACGTCTGGTTTAACTTTCATTCTACCAGCGATTTCTAGTATATACATGCACTTAAGAAGTTTAACCTCCAACTTCTCATCTTGCTCACATCAACTTTTTGGTGTCAAAGCCTCATTCGTTTCTCAGAGGATATGCACCTCTACTCCGAGGTTCCTCTACATTTTATTGCTCTTAATTTTCTGTTTTTAAGTGTGTACAATGTTCCCTCTTTCATGAATTGTACGGAAAACAACAGCCTTTGGAAAAGTATCAAAATAACATAATCCTTCTTCCTCTAGTTTATGAGGCATCTGTATAAAGTTTTATTTAATCTCTTCAAATAAAGGGTCTTAAAACATGTAGAGAGGCTTTTCCCTTAAATTGGAATTAAGTCTCTGTAATTGTGCTTTATGGTTTCAGTATTATAGCTTGCGATTACTTGGGATTGCCAATTAAAGTTGCCTGCCATTGTCACCCATCTAGGGGACATTTTATTTGCATAAATTTTCTGAAGGGCCTTCACAAGTTTGTTAAGTCTATTTTATTGTAGAAAGGACATATGGCCATAAGCTCTGTAGGTGGCAGGCATGTGCCTCTAGTTTATTAAAAAACCTAGTCTAGTAAAATTGCCTCTAAACCTAGAAAACACCATTTAGTAGGTAAAGAACCCAACAAATAATATTTTGGTGGCGGGACGACCAAAGAAGCAACCCACAGCCGGTCTTTGTTTCTCTAGTATGGTGCAACTTTTGGCACTTGAATTATTAGAGAAAAGAGTGGCTAGCAGTTTGGTAGTCAAGATTTACTTCAAAATTGATGAAAGAATAATGAGACCTGTTTGCTAGTCAAGAATTTCATCAAAACTTATAGAAGAAATAATGGCAATGTTTCAAACTCTCAATACATGCCGAGTCAAGCTCAAGCTGTTCCCACTGCTGTGTCATCGTGTCAACTCATTTTAATTAGACAGAAATTAGGATTGCACATTTTGTTGGAGTAATGAATGAAAACATAGTGAATGCATGGCTTTGAATACTAAAAGAATGTTTCCGAACTCAACAATTAATAAACAAACAAAAGATTGCGAGAATTGAAGTGCTCATGGACACTTAAGCTTAGCAAACTCATTTTAGGTGCTTCGAAGATAACAATCAACATCTTGTTTGGAAATTGTATCACTTATGTTTGACAATGCTTTTTCCCCCTTGGGTATGAGGAGCTCACAAAACTAGGGATGTCTTTGGCAATTGTTACAACACACTGCTCAACAAGACATTGAATAGTTCAATACCATAATGATCAAACTTGAAGTACAAGTCTTGAAAGATTGAAAGGAAGTTGCAAGAGGAATCCCTAAAGACATAGCATCGACAACAATTTAGGGCCTCATAGGGGAAGTCTCCTCGTATCTCTTCTTCCCTTTGGTCATCATCACCACCTGTGTCTGAGGCATGATGACAAATACTATGATCTCTAAATTTCAGCGTAAAACAAATAAGTTTGGAAAGGCCCTAGAAAATATTATGGGCATTCCCATGAAGAATGTTTTAAGCCAAAATCATTTAAATCACACTTCAATAGCTTAAAATCTGGAAGGGGATGTGCTGTTTATATCCAACCCTAGGTCCTCTAATCAGTTACTATGAATGATCACAAGCCTTGACTTTGTGGACATGGAAGCTCTTATATATAAAATTATCAAATTGAAGTCTGATTAGTTCAATGCATCATAAAGAACAGTGGTATGATGGACCTTATTTTTTAAATCCATGATGTCTCTTCATTTGCATAGGAAGCCTCATCCCATGCTTACAATGTTGGTTGAAGGGAAACTAACGAAATTCCAAAAATAAATTTTGGTTGAAGGGAAACTAACGAAATTCCAAAAATAAATCACCAGTTTGACACTGTTGAATTGATTATGACATTGATTATTGTGAAATTCTTGGTTAGTGTCATCATGAATGTTGTCGGACATTTGGCGAATTATGTGCCAACAAGTGTCTGATTCGGATCCTCCTGGGTTAGGTGCACTTATTAGGGATGCCATCCACCAATGTGGCGAAACATCTTGACTTTCCGCACAAGGTTTCCCTTGGAAAAAACAGTGTTATCGGTATGATCACTATGCCATCTATGATTATACACAAGAACACTTTTTTTGCGTGCATACATACAATCAAATTTATAAAATAAGTTTTCTTCCCAACTCATTTTAGAAAGAGTTGCTATCAATCTTTCCAATACAAAAAATATTTTTCTTTTTGCACATCTTGACAAAAAAAAGAAAAATAGAAAAAAAGAAAAAAAAAAAGGAAAGAAAGAAAAAGTAAAAATAATTATTATGTTCTTAGAATGATGAGCTTGTGATGCTTTTGACAAGTCTTATGGTCCTCCTTTGAGATAAATTCATTTTAATGGGTTTTTGTTTATGGCTTAACTTCTAAATCAACAATCTCATAGAACTTTATGGTGGGAAGTTGCGGAATTAGAAAGATTCAACACAATTAATCAATGAAGTAAATATCATGCTTGGTACATTCCTTTAAGGGTCCTTAGCTTCGTTAGTTATAAAGAAGGAAATTGGATGGTATTTGTGCATCGACTATATAGTATTCAACAAAACCACTACTACAAACATATACCCCTTTCTAATGATTGGTCTTGCTTTGTTCCATCATCAAATTAGAGCAAAACCTTATGTTTGGAAGGTTACTTTTAAGACAACATGCAACCATGGTGAATGGTTGGTCATGCAATTAGATTTAATTAATGCTTCAATTCATTTATGAGAATCATTGATACTATTTTTAAGCATATAATAGGCATGCACAATGAAATTGAAGGAATTTTGAATATACATATACAAAAATTGGAGACTTAAGCCAACTATTTCTTTAATTTTTAAGGAATTGGTCTATAATAAACCAACTTAATCAAAATAACTTTTCTCACTAAAGAATACCAATGGATGATGAATTAATGCTAAAAACTAGGCTCAAAATAAACAAAATGTATTTTAATGCTCATTATTTTCTCTGTATTTGGGGAAAATGTCCCCTATTGCTTAAAAAGGGAAGAGTGTTGTTGAAAGGCAAGCTGCATTTCCAACATGTTTTTAACTTCTTGGTTCATGTAGTTGTGTCCATGGTATGGTGCAATACATTTTTTGACAATGAAGTTAGAAACTCAAGAGACCATAAACCAAAATGAGTCATCATCTTGTTGAAGAGTCTTGGAAACTATTTTTTACAAAACCTTGGAATGGTAAACCCTGGAGGCCCCACAATCTTATGAACAAGGCATTTGGTGAAAGGTTGTGTGATAAGAAGTGCAAGCATTGGTATAGATCTAAGTGCGTTATTGAGTTATTGAAAGGATTGTTTGGTTTTTATCACTGCCAATATGTGTGTAAACTCTTTTGATACTATAAAGGGGTATATATTTTTGCTCGATTGCAATTTTTCTCAAACTTGTGATTAGTATAAATTTGTACACCTTGTTGTACTTGTGCAACCTATAATTTTTGTGAAAGTTGTTGTATGTAGCATAGCATCATATTATTACTGTTTTATGATGAGTAAATCATAGCATTTCAAAGGTCAAAATAAAATTCAGTTGTGTCAATGAGATGATCAATAACAAAATTGACATGATGACTACAATCAACAAAAGTGAGTTGACCATTAATTCTAACCAATTGAGGTGAAGGATGTGGATTTGTTTGTGTAAAAAGTTTGAGAGTTTTGACAATTTTTTGAGAGACTATAATTTTAATTGCCATTATCTTTGAGTAAGTCAACTAGTTCATGAACAAAGAGCTTCTCTATTGCAGGGGGACCAATTTTCAATCATGAGCGTTAATTCTATATTAAAGTGAGAAGATTGGAGGTTATAATTATTCCATGTTCTTCATTCTCTATTAATTTTGCTTTTGTTTGAAAAACTCTTTAATGGAATGGATACAAGCTTTTGACATTAAGTTATCATTGTGTTGTCTCCCTTATCCAAAGGCTTGGGCTTGTACTACTCACCTTATTGTTAATTCTTTTGGCTATTCATCGAAGTTTGGGTAGGGGTAGCAGTGGAAGAAGAGGATTTAGAAGTGGATACATTGGATTTCTTTGGAGAAAAGAGTTATAATTGTTTTAGCAAATCTTCTTTAAACCCTAAGGGATACACATTACTTTTTTGGACACATCCTTTTTATCAAGGGTAAATTGATCAATGACAACAATAGACATTCAAGATCAATGGATTTCTTAGAGGATGATTGCCCTTGCAAGCCTTTACAATCATGATCCTCTATCAATTTTGTCAGATTTTGTGGCAAAAATAGGCTTCTCCCATTCAATGTGTTATCTGAAATGAAGTATGCTAATCTTTATATCTATCTTGAAAGAGGGTTAATTTAAATGGATTGTTTTGAGGATTAGAGACTAGTTTAACAACACTTGTTCCATCAACATCTAAAACATATATATTACATGCATACATTTTGCTTTCTATGCCTATTGATGTTGGTCATAGAACTCTTGTACAAGAAGCTGAATGAGATTAATCCCTATTCCTTGGATAACCTCTGGGGATTCTTTGTTCATTGAATCCATTCGAAAAATACACCGCTAGATATCGATATTGATGTAGACTCATATGTAAAGGTAGACTTCAAAGACGACCAAGAAGAGAGCTAAAATGAGTCTCTTATATCAATTAATCCATACATACAATCAAAGTGATATATTCAAAGATTTATATTTGTACATAATAACAATATATAATAGTTTTTACATTACATAATAACATATATTCATAGTACAAACTTGAGTCTTTGTATTACATAATAACATATATGCATACTACAAACTTGAGTGTGAAGAGCAAATGAGGTAAATTTGGAAACTAACAAGGACTCAAGATCATCATTTAAAAAAAATAAAACTAGCAAAAACAATATATATATATATATATATATCATAAGAACCTTTAAAATCCTAGTGTTGAGAACTTTGCTAAAATTAGACAAAAATGCATTTTTAGTTCTTTATTAGCATATTTAATGACATCCTTGTTTACAACTAAACTTTTGAGATCATCCTCAAAATATCTAAGTTGTGCTTGAATCTTCACCAACAAACTTCAAGATTTTTTAATTTCCTATTTAGAATTATTCAATAATTTTAGATGATTGCATGTTGATTTGAAAAAAGTTAAGATGCTATTGGACTGACATTCTCTTACTAATCTCAAGGACTTGAAGCACTACGATTTTTTCGCATAAAGTTCGCTCTTCATTTTCCTCATATTACTCATCTTCTTAATGAAGCGAGTCATACAAAAAATTCTAATCCAGTGATTGACAAGGACTTTCAATAACTTAAGCATGCACACAAATTCTCTCTTTCTAACGTAACAGTTTGAAGTAAAGACAGATGCTTGGTAATTATATTTGGGCACTTAAACATCAAGGACACTTGCATATCATTTTGAAACTCTCTCAAGCAATTTTAAATTTTGTTTTTTTTTGAAAATGGCTAAATGCAACAAAATAATTTTGTTTGATCAAAATGCTTTCGTGAACACAAGCTAGTGAAAACTATTCAATGCGAGATGTATCATGATGTAGAAGGATTTCATGTGTTGTGGAACATCCCTTCACCTAAGACATTGCAATTGTGGGGTATTTATTATGCCAAAGTAAACTAGGACTTGCACTTGGTCCCATCGATGTTTCACAATCACTAGTACATTTATAGGGAGAAACACAATCAAGAATGTTATTAGAGAGACTTAAACCCTAGTGGGGGAAATAACACTACCCTGCTTTCAGTGACCTAGCAAGCTATCGTTGACATGCAATAAAATAATTATTGCATAGACATTGCTAAACTTTTCTTCACACGTGTATGGCCACACTTTGAGTGATCAACATCCATTGTGTTTAACAAGACTCCAAGGTCATCAATCATTTTTGGACTACTTGGTGGTCTATGCTCAACACTTGAATTGACAAGTCAATTAATAAATTTCATCCTTAGATAAACGGTCATGCAAAGGTCATCAATAGAACACTTGCTCAACTACTCCCCATGTACAATCATGCACACCTTCGGATATTGGATGAGAACATACTCTTTATACTACATGCCTACATCAAGGATCTTCATTATTCTATGAGTCATAGTCCTTTCCAAATCCTCTTGTGTTTTTAACCCGTAACACCACTCTACATTTCTTTTTAGCAAGACGAGTCATAGTCCTTTCCAAACTTACTTATGCTTTTAACCCCTAACACCACTCTACATTTACTTTTAGCATGCCAAGGAACAAGAAAAGATTTAATAATTTATCCAACAAATTCAACAAATATGTTGACAAGTACAAGACATACTCTTTCAACGACAACAAAATTACAAGCATTGGCATGCCTTAAAATGGATGCCACATCAATGCAATATCAACAATAGAATTTGGTTATACTTGTTGGAAGATAGGTTAATAAACCACATTAGAAAATCCAGGCACTATGATACAAAGCTTACACAATCATTTGAGCAATAGGAGAGAATGCTTTTGTAATTGACTTGCCCTTGTACTTAGATAATTCATCCTATATTCAATGTTGATCTAGTCAATCCTTACACTCCATCTCTACTTGAACCTTCGGCGATATCACAAAGGATAAATCTTGATTTAGAACACCTTGGTGAAGTTCATGCCAATGTTATCATCAACAAACATGTAAAGAACACTAGGAAAACAAACAATTAAATGTTCAAAATAATTAAGGTTGTACAACATACACAAGAGGCACTTGAACCAAATAAATACACAGTTTCTACCACTATGCAAGGATTCAACCACTGGGTCCATTACTCACAAAGAGGGATGGATGATTAAAGAATTAAATGAAATTTGTACATTAAAACCCTTTTTTGTCTAATTTGTGTGAGGATTATAGCTTGGGCAACAACTTCCATACAGGTTCTGTGTGAACGTACGATAAGTAATTTGAGATATTTTCGAAAAGTAATTCTATTTTCGAAAAGTAGATTCTATTTTGTAATTCACTTTAGTTAAAAAGTGAAAGTCTTATTTTTAGCAATTGAGTCTATAAAGTGTATTTCATGCATGCATGATTTAGACTAGGAGTAATATTAGAAATAGATGAGGGTTTTGGTCTCAACTAAAACTATAAAAACAAGTCAAGATACAGAGTTTAAACACACAAACACATGAACAATTGAGTAGGTTGAGCGACTAAGAGACA
>JASDQU010105787.1:0-17533 GCA_032191745.1 Picea mariana
CTTAGATTCGTTTTATAGGGACTACCCCCCTTGGCTTCGCTAGGAGTTGGCCTAGACGGAGGAGTTGAGGATCAGGTGACAGCACCTTGACTCGAGACTTGCCCCCAAGGACACACCAAGTGGATTGAAGGTTTCTTCCACGATAACCCAGGTGTGTATTAGGACGGCAACAGGGTGCATGTGATAACAGGGAAATGTAAAATCTTACCTATGGGCGCCTTTGTGGAGGGTGAGTTGCACCTTGTCATGAATGCAATTGTTTCCAAGCCCATTCATTGCCATTTATTCTTTCTTAGCTTTCTTTCTTTTGATCTTTTCTTTTGTGCTACAAGGGAATAGTTGAGGGCCACTGTCCTGGCTTGGTGACCAGAGGTGACAATGTCATCCACAAAACATTTCATGGAAATGAGAAAGCCTGCTCATGATGAGACCCCCTTTCTCTTGGCTATGCAACCAAGAGCCACTACCCTGGCTTGGTGACCAAATAGGTGGTAATGTCATACCGCTACATATTCATGGTCATAATAGGTCGACTCGTGATGAGACCTCCTATCCATCAACTAATACCTTGAGTGTTCATGTTATCTTGTGGGTCCCCTTTTCTTACTAAGAAGCTTTTCACTGCTTTCTCGGGGATCCCTAGGCAAAGCATCTCGAAGGTTTCAAAATGGATTTTAACTCTTGCCAGCTACTTTTACCCTCTGGGCCTTTAGCCCCTTCTTCCCACGAGGTAAGGTACAACCCTTCCTAGTGTAGCCTATCCCAATGCCCAAAAGATGGGGAGATGGAAGGAATAAAGATGGAAAGTGGTAAGTATGGAGGGAACAGACGATGACTCTTCAAATATCCACCCAGTAGCAACCCATCCTAAAGGGAAATCAACTTACTAGGGCACCGTGTCACCCTCCCAGGTTTAAACAAGGCAAAGAGCATAATTTCCAAGCAAACGTCGTGAAATGAAGAAGGATTCAATACAACATGTTCAAGTGCTTCAAATAATGGAGTGATACATACCATGATACTCGGACTCATTAGCTAATGGAGCAAGACCCACTGCCACTTCAGGACCAGGCCAGTGTGATGGACGTTGTTGCCGACGATATGGGGACTATACTTGAAGAAAAGAGGGGCCCTCCGGGGCTATGCTTAGGTCGTCCGGCTCTCGACACTCCATGTCTGGAACCTGTGGACCTCGAGACACGATCTCCTTAGTTATCCCTAGGCTAGGGGATAACAAGGGGGACTTAATCCCTCATGGGATTCTTTAGGTATCTAGATCAGCGGTGCTTAGCATTATACATACAAGAGGTCGTCAGGCTCTGAGCCCATACTCTTCAGCCTCCTATGAGACCAGACCTTATTGGATGGATAACGTCCTTCTTCATGGTGCTACCCTTAGGAAGGGGCACTAAGAGACAGACCAACACCAGCGCAACCCTGTACTCCAGATCAATGCAGATCCATGAGACCTTCCCTCGTCCCACAAGATTTCAGTGACATGACCAAAGATCCCTTCCGAGGAGACGAAGGAGACCTCCCGGACCTCGTCGGTGCACTACCTCTACCAATCAACAGTGCAACGAGCAATCCAAGCAGCCTACTAGCTCCCCCTCAAGAGACCCTACTATACTCAGCTTCCTTCATTCGACCTCGGATGGTAGGAGAGATGGGTCCACTCCAGAATAGACCCATTTCCTTTCTTCTTCTTCTTTTGGCTCCTCTTGTCCTTAGATCTTCCCCTATGGTACATTTTATCATCAGAGTAGGTCTTTGAGCTCGGGGTCGAGGGTTCTTCATGCCTCAGAGCTGATCTCACTCTCTACTACTCTACCTTATTGCACTTTACCTTATGTATTTTCCCTTTTATGGGAGACCTTTTGGTACTCCCGCATTGTATTGACATCATTGTACTCAGCATTCCCTTTGACCTACTTATGTGGTCAATAGTCGGACATTAATAAAATTATCTTATCTTATCGTATCCTATCTACAAACTCCTTTGATATATATTGTAAACAATACATACCCTGATTGGCTGCCACATTTTTGGACACTAGCAATTTGTTTATTTCTTGTATGAACAAATTCAAAAGAAATATTTACAATGATTGGATGACTATAAATATCTTGGCTTACATTATATCATGATCTATATTATCAAAGTATTGGCTCTCTCTCTCTCTCTCTCTCTCTCTCTCTCTCTCTCACACACACACACACATTTGTAGGCTATGTTTTGAGGAGACTAAGATGAAGGACCATTTTATTTTTTGGCATCTAATCTACTGTAAGATTAGGAGTAGATATCATTGCCTTTATATGAACTTAAATAAATCACTCTCTACTTTCATCAAGAATCCAAACCTGAAGTGCCTTTCTCTTTTCATATGAGAAATCAGTCTGCATAGAGATTATTGACAATCAAGATTTTGGCTTCTAGATCTAGAGATTGATAAATTACTTCATTGTTCCACTCCATTAAGCAGAATCTTGGGAGGAAGTGCTCACTTGATTAGCTTGTAGTTGCTCAGTGGACAATGGAGTGTAAAAGGGTTTCACACCAAAGACAGTCTAGTTTGTTACTACTCAAATAATATGTGACCAATTTCTCACCGCCTACTTTGGCCTTGGATGCTAGCACAAGCATTTATTTCAGCTCTTGCTTTAGCTTCATCTTCGCCTTCAGCTTCAACTTTTGCCTCACTCCACAAGCAATTGGCAAAGAAAGAAAGTGATTTGCCTGCCAACCCTCTAGCTTGGTCATTCATCTCAAGCATTGGATACCACTACACTTTCCAACTTGTAACCGATGACACAACACTTAGTCTACTGAAGAATGTTATCTCTCAAGGATCTTGAGTTTGGGATGACCTTTCGATCTCTATTTTATGGGTTCTTGGAGACTTGGAATTTAGACCTAATTTAGACCATTACCTTTGCCCTATGTGCCTTCAAGTTCATGGCTGGTTACATATGTGGTATCTATCTTTCCCATTCACCATCTTTTACCACTTGTAGAAATTAATAAAATCAATCTCTCTCTCTGGCAAAAATTGCTTTGAGTGTGCTTCTTCCAGCATTGCAAGAATTGAAAGCCTGGACTTTCTGGCTATTTTTATGGTTTTTCACAATGTAATTGGCTCACAAAAGATCTCTTCTAATGAAGATTTCTACCATGCTTGATTGTGTTTTGTGCCCTCTTGAGCAGGTAATGTGTTTGGTGTTAAAAATCAGAAATAGATAGGTAGTAAGATACTATGTTTTTATCCCAACCCTTGTAATCAGCATGTGCTTATGTGCCTTTATTTGTTGATAGTAAAATGCAAAGAATTAATCATCTCCCGCTAGAAGTGGCTTCTCTTTTTAATCATAAAAGCTACAATCAGTTGTAAAGTTGAGAATGTCAAGAGAGCTTATATATTTGATTTCTTGCTGTCTTCGTGCTGACATTCAGAGTTCCTTTGTTGGAAAATTTTCTAGTGTATATAGTGGATGGATTCGAACAGGATGACATCAGTGCAAATCCCTGTGGGAGGACACGAGGAGAATCTTCAATCAGGAAGGCAGGGTCTGTAGCAAAAAATGTTTGCTCAGACACAAGCAAACTTGAAACCAGAGACAGGTCAAAGAGGATTGGAACGTCAAATCCCTCAAGTTTAACTCTTGTCCAAAATAAAAATGGTTGGTATAAAATTTAAATGATAAGTGTTATGACCACCCATAACAAGGATAAATACCATTTATCTCCATGATCACTTTTATTTCCTAGTTGTTGAATTTTTCAAAGAAACCAACATAAGGCACATATAAAAGAGGAATGATACAAAGCTGAAAATAATATAGAAAAGAAACTTACTGAAGACATTGCTTCCGGAAGAGTCTTATTCAGAACTGCTTGAATTGCTGCAGTCTTTATTTTTTCTTTCCCAATGAAGTTTATAAGAATTTTATCTGGAATTTTCTCACCACGGCGAAATCCAGGAATCTAACAACACAGTTCCCAGTGTTAAATCAAAATATTATCACCGATAACCCAGATATGTCTAAATGACAAAATACAGCTATCTAGCTAATCAGTCATCTATTGTGCCTATCAATATATATTATAAATCAAAATATGTGTGAGCAAGAAATTAAAACTGTGCCTGAGCACACATCGGTTGTGCTGAAAGAAACATCTGACAATAGAAGCTTCAGCAACTACGTCTAGGTTGCAAACATCCATGTAATTGCTCTAGATTACTACCATGACCCAATAACTTCCTGAAGATCCAACCTACTATCTTCAGCGGATCATGTCTTCTCTGATACATTGTTCTATGTTTACAATAGTTGAGTTTACCTGTGTTTGCTTGCGCATTTCTTCCAAGACTTGCTCATAACTTTCTTTACATATTCTTGGAGGAACTTTCACATTGAGCCTGACCTGCCATGCAAACTGGATTAGAAAGAAGAAAGCCTATTTATTTCAGGTCAAAACATTATGTTGAAAGTAAATTAGACTAGGATGTAACTTGACTGGTCAGTTACTATTACTCAATAACAATTCCTGGACACAAGAACCCTTGGGGATCTATCTTCCTTGCTAAAAGGTGGGAAATCCAACTTGCTAAATATCATCATCAAGTAGAAGATGACAAAACTAAGCAAAATAAAACAATCAAGTAGAAGATGTCAAAACTAGGCAAAACCCAGCAAGGAAGGCTGAAGGTCAAAGGAAAATGGCACATTATTGTTGATAAGCATACAAAGAGGACGAACAAAGGAAGCTGGGTTGGCTTCTGAATCATGGAAGGTCGGCTGAAATAGATTGGCTAGTAAGAAGAGAAGTGGCTCTTGAGAAATTGGCTTGAGGAGAGAAGAAACCCTGAGAGAGGAAGGGTGAGGCCGAGAAGTGGTCCAAGGAAGTGAAGACAAGCCTGTGGAGAGTGCGAGCAGAATGCTATAAAATTATGTGTTGCATCTGTATTTTGTTAGACGTTAATGAGAACGAGTAGACCCCAATAAATGAATCTCTGAATTATTTTGTGCTTTGTCTTGAAGCACATTTCCATTTCAATTCTTTGTTTTTCTCACATTTACATTCATGCACATATCCATGAGTAAATTCTCAGTAAAGACCCAGAGTCCATTGTGCGACCCTGCTGCACCATTTTTGGTAGCAGAGCAGGATAAGAAACTCCAGTAGAAGTCAGATGGAGTGGAGAACTGAAAGAGAAACTACAGAAGGTTGTGAATTGCAGAATTGGCTAGAAGAGGATGTAGAACAGCCATAAACTGACAATTGCAAGAATTGAGGAGAAGAATTAAGGAATTGGAAAGAAGACAACAAAGTGGGGAAAGCTAAGCCGACAGTTTTAAACCTGGAAATGAAGAAGAAGAGGAGGAACAAGGAGATGTTGTAGCACAATTGATCAGATTCTTGAAGAGTAAGAGAAGAGCCAAAGTTGAAGTTTCCAGTTATGATGGTGTTCAGATTTGGGTACCAAGGAAAGTGGTCCCCTTGTGTTTGTGAGTCTCTAAACACAAAGGGGGAGACTATTACCCTTATACCTTTACTTTATGTTCTAATTTCACATTGACTTAGGAGACTTAAGTCATAAAGTGACAATTAATTCACAAGTTGGTGAATTAATAGACATAAAGCAAACTATGGAAACTTAAGTAAAGTGGGTTTCCAAGTGAGATTTATGAGAAGTGATCTCACCCATTGATTAGACTTGGCTAGATCTAATCTAGGCCATTGATCTTTTAGGTTTGGCCTAAGAAAGGCTAAAGGAAGAAAAAGAGTAAGGATGAGACTTATTCTTCACTTGATCACTTGAGAGAATTAGTGAGGAGAAGAGGAGTGAGGGTTTGGAGAACACTTGGGCGCATTCTTGAGGAGAGGAGGGCGCCCAAGGGTTTGAGCATGTCATCCTTGAGATGAGGAGGGCGCAAGGCTTCAAAGAGGGCGCACTAGCTTCTTGTGTACATTTGTCATGGTTTGCTTAGTATTTTCAGCTGTAGTTTGTTAAAGATCTAGGAGGGATGTTTGATGTTTTATGGTATATGTATGAGCTAATCTTGGACAGCATAAAGCCATTGTTTAACCCATGCAAAGAGCAGTCATAAAAGAGCATTAAACCCAAAGATTGAGAGTAGATTCAAAGGGAGAAAAATCAGACTTGATGGCTGTCATAAAACAGCAGCAAAACAGTTAATTAAACCTTGAAATAAGTGCCTAACAGCAGGTCAAAGACAGACCTCTGTTAGCAGCCCTTAAACCTCAGCATTTCTTCAGATGGAAGCCTAAAAGCAGAGGCACTGACAGAATCGATCAGTGAAATGGAAAGATACTTTTGGTATGAGAAATTGGAATACCCTAACAAGACAAAGTTCACAAGTACCAAGTTGAAAGGTCATGCTCTTGTTTGGTTGGATAATGTGTAGCAAGAGCAAGTTCGTAGGGAGGAGAAATTCAGAAGGTGAAATAAGATGGTCTCCAAACTCGATGAGAAATTTCTATGAATTGATTATAAACAAGTGTTGTTTAGGCAAATGCAGAAGTTGAGTCAGAAAGTGCTAAGTGTGTAGGAATATACAAAGGAATTTCACCAAAATTCTAATATACACAAGCCATGACAAGAATGAGAACCAACAAGTTTCTAGGTAGGTGAATGGGTTGAAGTTTGCAGTCCAATATCAGATCAATCTTCATAAGATATGTTCTGCAGAGGAAGCCTATAGTTAGCAATCAAGGCAGAGGATGATAGAAAGAGTTTTGGGAAAGGAAGAAGTGGTCGTCGTAGCAAAGGTTGTGAATCCGCACCGTTAATGGAGGATTCACGCAAGAAGAAAACGGAGAAGACAAAAGAGAATAGCACACCAGGACAAGCTCGAGGCAAAACCCAAGGTGGGTTTCAAGGTAGAGGCGGAATTTTTTGTGGCTACAAAAAAAAGATATATTGTAACATGGGCTGCATTAGGGATTTGGGATCAAGAATGGGCAATGGATCCTTTTAACTAAAAAATGTTTAACTTCAACCAATAGGATTTAAAATGATGATGTCCCTAGTCGAACCCCCTTGGCTTAGGCACTCTAATCTATGCCAATAATGTGGTGAATCATCCCTTGGGTTTCCCTACAAGGTTTTCCTTAGAAAAAAATGATGATGTCAACCCCATGGGTTGACAAGGAAAACAAAAAACACATTTGGACAGGTCATATCCAAGTGTCACCTTATAATTCAATAATCTTTAACCATGATTAAACCCTTACCAACCTATTTATGTACCTATTTAATACAATTATTTTAAAAACTCGACGACAACATTTTTGTAGATTTTGTGTGAAGTTATCTTGAAATACTAAAAACTATTTACTATCAAAATATGTTAGTCTTATTTTTTTTATTTGTCAATTGGGTCTAGCCCGAGTAATTGAGAGGAGTGTTATCCTCCCTACCCAGCTTCAATTCCCGCAAGTGACATGTTGAGCTCTTAATGAGTATATTGTTGAACTAACAAAGCTTCAAGCTTCTACAAAATCCAGTTTATCCTGGTAACATCCTCGAAATGAGGGGAAGTGCCAAGTGGGTTTTCCCAGGAAATGCATTACATGGAAAAAAAATGTCAATCTTATTTTTTTATATTGCATCTATCTTCTTATAAATCCCATCAAACATGAACATCCAATCTTCTAATAACAAACTACCAATAAACTATCTAATACTATATTATATAATATGAAATATATTAATAAATAATAAACCATTATAAACTATATAACAATATATTATAAAATATCAAATACTTTAATTAATAATGAAATCATAAACTATCTCATAATATATTTGTAATAATCTAATCATGTGTTTATAACAAAATGTATATTATTAAGGAATCATTTGGTAATTTTGTCATAAATGTTTACCGTAGCCTCTGTTTTTGTGCTCTTTGGACCATTGGAAAGATCTTGAAGAGATACACAACTTTTCTATTATGAACTTATATTTTTTGCATGGATCTTTTCCGATTTTCAAAACAATAAAAAAATGAATCTTTAAACACTTAAGGAATGTTTTGAAAATTGGCCATAATTTTTTGCCTCGATCTCCATCTTCTGTACTCTATGGACCATTAGAAATACCTTGAAAAGATATACAACTTTGATGTTATAGTATACAATTTTGATGATTTTGTAAATACTTATTCTTATTTTCAAAAGAATAAAAAGGATCTTCTGACAAAATGATACAGTTGTGAAGGAGATAAAACCTTCTATGATTGTGACATGTGATGAAAGTTTTCTTTTGTTGAGTTTTGTTTTCTATATAATTTTGATTCTATATTTTTATGTTTATCATTAAACTCATCATTTTATTGTGTGCATAAGAATATAAAGTCCATTTATTATGTGTGCACAAGAATCTAAACTCTATTATTGTTTTAAACCCTAACCTCTTAACTCTACATTAACCTAAGTTACCTAGAAATAATTAATAACACCTCTAACATAGTGTGATGTTGCATATGGTCTTCTTATTTTATTATTTTCCTTAGGAGGCCCATTTTAGACCTCAAATTTCCCCTAATGTCATAGATCCTTTGAATGTCCACAAAGAGATGCAAGAATTCAATTAGCATGAGGAGAGGCATCAAGAGATGTTGCAGCCATCACAGCAGCAACAAAACATGCAGCGAATTTGATGATGCAAACGATTGATCATGCCAGCACAACAACAAATACTAAAAGAAGATGCTGGTTGAAAAGAAATATCTTCAGAAAAAAATGTAACTGTAGAGGTAAATATTGCAAAGTAGTTATTAATTCTGATAATATTGAGAATATGGTTGTGGTTGAAATGATTGAAAAGCTAAGATTAGCACAACAGAAACATCCATGCCCATACATATTATTTTGGTTTCAAGTTTCAACATGGTTATGAGGTGATGGTGACAAGCCAATGCAAGGTATCATTTAAGATTGGTGATTATAGAGATGAAATTTTTTGTGACATTATTCTTATGGATGCTTGGCATTTGTCGTTGGGTTGACCATGATAGTTCGATAAATGAGTGTTTCATGATGGAAGGAAGTGTTAAATTTAAAGCAGTTGCAAGAGCCATTCTCCGGGAGGATGGCAAAGACCCTAGCTGAGATCTAGGGCCCCCAGTGCACTCCTGGGGTTCTTGGTCTTGGACCAAACAATCAGTTCCATGGCAAAAGACCCTTGTAAAGGGCCCCCAGTAGACGATTGGGGTTCTTGGTCTGGGACCAAGCAGTAAAGACCCTTGAGAGGGCCCCCAGTATATGACTGGGGTTCTTGGTCTGGGATCAAGCCATTAAAGTCCCTAGATATGACTAGGGCCCTTGGACATGTTCCAGGGTACCCATGCCCGGGGCATGAGTTGATCCTTGGTCTTGTACCTTGGTGGTTAAGACCCCAGAAGTGTTCTGGGGCAACCTAGTCTTTGATCAAGTGTTTGTTGGTGTATGACCCTCCTTGAAGGTGGGCATGACCACATGAGGGATGTATCCCATATGCAGTGATGATAAAGTTAAAAAGGTCACCTTGAGAATTATATGGACATATGTAAACCTCTCCTAAACCCTCCACGCTTGGTCTTGTTGAGCTTGAGTTTGTCTGGGGTTTGTGTTTTTATGCTTTAGGGGTTAATACAAGAAATAATTAATAAATAGAAATTGGAAAATATATTTAATTAATATTTATCTTAATTAAATATATTAATTTTATTATTATTTCTTTTAATTATCCCCCGCCTAAAAGTATAAATATAGACCCCCCCTCTCTTTTTAGTCACTCATTCTCTATCTCTCCTAAAGAGTGGCGGATTGTTCCTTGCAACAGTTCGGCCCTTTTGGCATCAGTTTGGCTCTCTTATATCAGTTCAGCCTTCCCTCTCTCAGCAGATCGGCCTCCTCTTGTCTCAGCAGATCGGCCTCCTCCTGTAGCAGATCGGCCTCCCCTTTTGATAGCTTGGCCTCCTCCTTTAGCAGATCGGCCTCCTCTTGTAACAGCTCGGCTTCCTCTTGCTGTAGATCAGCCTCCTAGTAACCTAGTGGCTCCTTTGTTGGCAGTCCTCTGACTTTTACTTGTGGCAGGGTTCCTGATCTGAGTCTTGCTGTTTTGTTTTGCTGGTTGAAAGTATGTGGAGTGACTATCATTGCTGAGATTTCTGGTGTTGTGACCAGTCAGGGAACAAAACCCTTTGCTCTGTTTGTCATCTCATAACTGAGTGCCTTTTTTGTGAGGGTCGTGGCATTCTAAGAGAGGTGGCTGGGCCATCCTTAAAACCGCCGTCCCAAATCCTAGTTGGTCTGTTCTTGCTTGAGGGTTTGTGAAGTGAAATTCTGGTGGAGGTTTTATTGTCCTATAATTCTCTTTGACAAAGAGATCTTACCTATGAGGTAGATCCATGATCTTGAACTTTTTCTGAGCATATTTCAGTGGCTCTTCATCACCTATGTGTGGCTGCACTCCTTCAGAGATTTAAGGTAAGTCTTCAAGGTAAGATTGACTATTTAAGATCTGTATGTTGTTCTTTACATTCTAAAGGTTATCATTGATTTRGATCTGCTTTCTAAAACCTAGATCTATATGTTCTGAATCTTGCTTTTAGCTTAGATTTATTTCAGATCCACTGTTTAGATCAGTTTTTAGATCTATATAGGATCTATTAATTAGATCTGTTATTGAGTTAAATTTGTATCAGATCCAKTGATTAATAAGTCTGTGTCAGAACTAGTTTCTGTTTTGATAATCTAATGTTTTTGCTAACCAAGAAATAGATCACTAGTTGAGTTTAAATATAGTCTGTTCAGATCTGAGTTATTCTTTCCAAGTTCAGTATCTATGGATGTGTTCTAGTTGCTCTTCTTTTAAGCAAAAGAAAAAGACATTTCTGTTCTGCATTATTTCTCTAATTCTAACAGGAAGAATACCTACACCATAAAAAAGGATGGAAAGAAATTCCAGTTGCTGCCATTGAAGGATAGAGATCCGAAAAAAGTATTGTTAGTGTATGCAAAGTTCCTACCTATAGTAAAAGAGACGAAGCAATGTTATGTTGTTGTCTAGAGGAAGGTGATAGAAGAGAAGTGCAACAATATTGCAGAGTGTGTGCAAAAAAAAGAGGCACGTGAAGAAGTAGAGAAGTTGTTGCAAAATATGGAGACAACAAGAGAGGATTTGCCAAATGCATTACCAAGGACAATGATTACACAACAATTCGATTTCATTCCAGGCACAACATTGTCAAATCAAGTCGAGCATAGAAAGAATCTGATGGAGAGTGCAAGTTTAAATAGGTAAGCAGAAGCACAACAATATTGCAGAGCGTGCAAAAAAAAGAGGCACTTGAAGAAGTAGAGAAGTTGTTGCAAAAAATGAAGACATAACAAGACAATGATTGAACAACAAATTGATTTCATTCCAAGGACAACAATGTCGAATCAAGTCGAGCATAGTAAGAATCTGATGGAGAGTGCAATGTTGAATAGGTAAGTAGAAAAGCTCTTGCCAAAGAAACTGATGAGAAAAGCATGGGTCAATGTACAATAACTGGAGTGTCTGGTTTCTACACATTACACTAACCAAAGACATATCCCATTGGATATCGATGTGTGAGAATTTCATGCTACATGAGCCATACAGGATCCACCCTACGACAAAACTTAGGTCCTCCTATTCCTCCTAGTGATGGCTCACAGCATGTCAAAGTCCCTGCCTTTGAGCCCCTTACTATTGTCTAGAAGTGTGAATATGTCTAGATGTGCGATTACAGTTTTCCATTTGATGTATGGTGCTATGGTAGGGTCCTCTTTTGTCTTAGGCCTTCCTTGGCCACATGTTTGTATATTCTAGATGTTTTAACCAACATATTTGGGTCCCTCCATTCCTCATTAGGATCTCTCTTGAACCCCGTGCCCTAGTTGGAGTCTTGGTTAGTTGAGGAGCCTCCCTTGAGTCCCAGACTCCCAGAACATCCCTAATCCATTAGGGTGTGCTCTTTGAGGCACCAACCTGGTCAAATTGTCCCCTACCTTGGGTGGTTTCTCCAATTGATGTGAAAAGCAACTTGTTTTAGCCCTATCGTGCATGTTTCCACTGATTCAAACTTTCTGGCAATACAAAGGGTCGTTTTTTTGCAATACCTATAGTTCGCCTCAGTTAGATCAATATGTTAGGTCAAAACCAATGTTTGACTTTTATGGAAAGACCACCCATCCAACAGTGAGTGCAACAGTTGGTTATTCCCCTCAAGCATACCCACACCTATTTATGTCACTATTTTTCTCATTGTTAAGGATCTCTAGTGTCATTCTCTCATGCACCAAAACTCTAGTGAATTACTAGCTCACTACCAATCTAACTCTCTTCTTCCACTTCCACATTCTTGGGCTTTCTGGATTCATTGTCTCCATCAACCCTTCCCCTGTTTGGAGGCTACTACAGTCCGTATTTCTCTCCATTGGGCTTAGATATTCCTATGTTGCTTTGGTTGGTTGTGTTATCGCACAAATTGTCACTTGGGCAAAGACAACCACAAGTGTCACTAGTGCGACACAACTGGGAGTAAGAACCATTGTCACCTTAGCAATTACTCCCCTTGTTTTCGTGATGAATGATTTCACCACAAGGGAGGCTTTCCGGGTGACCTTGGGGGCATGGAGAGTATGAGGAAAGGGTTTGTAAAGGATCTCTCCTTTGGTCACGAGATGAGAGTGCTTAGGGTTTGGAGAATGATGACTTTGGAAGAGAAGAAAGGCAAGCTTATTGATAACCTGCAAAACCAATGTCAGAGCCAATATCCCAAGACCAAAAATCATGAAATTAAACCCCGGAACACTAGGGAAAACAGCAAGAAGCCTTGCTGTCCCAAAATTTGCAGCAGACAACAGTATATGTCAACAAGAGAAAATAGTAACAGCTGCAAGAATTTGCCGTAAAAATTATTTACAAATGATAGCAATGAAGGCTTGTGACTAGTAGATAACTTTCCAATACTTAAACCACAACTTTGACAGTTGAGATGGGCTGTACGCAAGTGTTATTATCAAAATATAATCAGCCCTAGATGGCTGTAGCAATCATTTGTTACAGCAGCAACTTTTCACCACAGAAATTAGAAAATAAACATGTCAATTTATAGCCCTTGAAGAGTAGATCAATTTGCAATATTCAAACACAATTTTCTGCTGTGAGAAAGTAAGTAAACAATCGAGTAAGAGAGGGGTTTTGTTGCAGCCCTAATGCCTGTAACATTCAATTAATTACAGCAGCAATAAATACCCCAAGGAATCAAGACGTTTAGCATGAAAAGATAGCTTGGAGTAAGAGGAATTCATCTAACAATTGAAAGATTACAAGAGAGCAATTTTCACGTTTCTCAATACATAATTTTACATTCTCCAATGCAACTAGTGCCTTATCTATTGGGTAATGGAGTCATAACATCAAAGAGAAGTTAAATGGCTAATAGTAGAAGACTTAGACCTTGGACTTAAACCCTTATAAGCCAAGCCATACCTCTAAGATTAGTCACCTAGCTTGCTAGTTGATGGGAAACTAGTTTTTTAGAAACTAGGGGTATAGACCATCCTAACCCCTAATCTTAAAACCTTAGCCAAGAAGGGATTCAAGGGTATAGACACTCCTAACCCTCAAATCAATCCTTGAATGGCCTCCTTTCACAAAGAAAATGGCTTGAAGGAGGGGATAGACAATCCTAACCCTCCTAGGGTTTATTCAAGCAAAATAATCCAAGCAAGTTGCAGCAAATCAACTTTAAACACCAACAAACCCGCAAGAAGATCATCCAACAAGTAGCCTAGGTCACAAACCATCCTTCAAAAGTGAAACGATCCATCTCCAAGCATAATCTCCTAAGAAATTTTTCCCAAAAAGACCAGTTGCATGCACAGTGAGAGAGGGCCGGAATTTTTTGAGAGAGAGAGTAATGTCTCAAGTTATCTATTGTGAAAAATGAAAAAAGACTTGCCTCTTATTTATAGAGGAAACGCAAGTCTTAGTTTGGTCCAATTTACAACCAAATCCTTGATTCTAGGTCAAACATAATATCCTTACATTGACTTTTACCCAATTCATTTGATTTTTGTCCACATATGCTAAAAAATGACCAAAAATACCAAAATAAAGAGAATAAAGTCCCCAACGTCTTCTTCAAGGGTGGTCGTTGGGTGAGATAGCCTACAAAGGCTAGGGCATCATCTCCCATGGTGCCACATCATCCCATCAGTCCCAAAAAAAGGTGGGGTAAATATCCCACAACTCCACCAAATGCAAAACCCATGCCAAATCAAGCTCTCAAAGCTTGATGTCATGCTTCAAGAGTGCAACGCTCTAACATAGAAGGGTGACAGCCTCCCTCATGAGGCATGATGTCCTCTAAATGTGCAATGATCATCATCAATGCCCTCTAATCAATGGGGCACATCATCCAACCAGTGGGCTTTCACACCCCTATGGAGATCCATAGTGCCTTAGCACCTCCACGAATGATGTCACCAAGCAAGATCCTGCAAAGAGAAACAAGGTACGCCCCCCAAGGGTCCACAAGTCATATGAATCATGCCACGTAAATCAATCTTAATACAAGAGCCACCCAAACAAGTACATCGAGTCCTCCCTTTCAAATTAAACACATGCTCAAAGACTTTATGCAATTTACCAAATTTAGATATGGGAGAGTTATCAAAAGGTCCTATTGAGTACGCCAATTCCCCAAGTAGAGGAGTGTTTCCTGGATGAACCCTATCCAGGCCATGTAATGAATGTGAGGTGGATGAGGGTGAAACTTTTGAGCATGGGGTCATTGACATGCAAGGGTCTTATATGGTCTCATTTCCATGGGTGCCTTTGAGGAGGGTGCACTGCATCATTGAGTTACCTCTCGTTTGGGGTGCAACCATTTTCCAAGCCCTATAATTGCCTTTTCCTTTATTTTCTTTAGATAATTTACAAGTCCCCTTTAAAAGGTTTCTTGATTTTGTGCATTAAATGCAATTTCCTTTTAAGTGGGATACTTATAAGTCCTTTTCAAATTGGTGAGGCGATCATTCGCACTCGGGACTTAGGGCGGGCGCCTAGAAAGGTAGAGCTCAAGTTTTGGACTATGGATTTTATGTCCCTTTGTATCTCTGCCACTGCATTTTGATCATGGCTTCTCTTTTCTTTTATTTATTTATTGACGCTAGCTGCAACAACCTCTGGGCCTTTAGCCCCTTCTTCCCATAAGAGAATGAGGTACAAGCCCCCTTTTGGGCTACATGTAACCCAAAAACCCAAAAGATGAGGATATGGAGGGGAATGAAGACAGAAAGTGATAAAAGATGATCAAGAATGGCATGATGGCCTGTCAAGGACCCCCAGTAGCACCCCTTTCCCCGAGGGTGGTGTTATCGCACAGTTTGTAGGAAAGGTTTAGGTAGCTTGAATCAAGGCTTCAAACTGGCGTAACAGGAGCTTCCCCACCCACTGTCACCTCGATGGGGAGCTCTTTCTATTTAGGATGGCTAGTCCAAGGGAGACGTCCCTAGTAATCTGGGGTTCTGAGAGGGCTTAGAGTTTGTAGGATCAAGATGAAGATTCCCTTTCACAGATTACTGCCAAGAAGGAGATAGTCACGGAAGATATTCCACTGATAAGGGCACCTGTTTGCGAGACAAGACAAATAAAACTAAAATGTGCTGCAGTGGTTAGTACTTCAAATATTAATGACTATCATATATATGAGCAATGATCATATGTAATTATTGACGAAGTCAATGATTACTAGACAAAGGCAAATGACTTATATCACTTCTTCAATAAATACAAAATAGATATGGGCATTCAATGTATAAGATCAAATCCTTGTATTATATCACAAATGCAATTCATATCATAAATCTGCTCACATAAATATTATTGCTGCGTCACAAATAATGTTGCTGCTGCAAAGGATGACGTCAGCCCTATTAATAGGTCAATTTTGAAAGTAATGAGGAGAACATTTTGTCAAATAAGCCTATAAATGTGATCATCAACTCAAAACCTATCAAACAAGGTGATAAATGTCACAACGTTTCAGGGCAAACAAAGATCAAAGAAGTGTGACGTCACCTATAATGTTGTTGCTGTCACTATGACGTCAGCCCTAAATTTAGGTTAGTTAGAGAGGCCAAAAGGTAAACGTTTTGCAATTTTAATCAATGAAAATATTTAAGACCTTTATGGCTGTCAAGGGATGACCTAGCCGCAACTTTTGGAGCAAACAAGAGTTCAAGAAGGCTAAGACGTCATCCTAGGGTTAGGGTTAGTGAAATCGCTAGGGTTAGTTAGGGTTTTAATTCAAGAGTGTTTGAAAGAATATTTAAGCACAAAACCTCAACGTTATACTTCTAGACTAGTGCCTTGGGTTAATGGAGTCAAATGGAGAGAAGCTAATGGCTTGGAGAAATTTAAACCTAAGGACAAGAGGATTAGGTCTAATGGTGCTGCTATGGCAGGGACACTAAATCCAAAACCCTAAGAAGAGAAGGCTTATTTAGGTGTAGCTAAGGCTAGGCCTAAGGCTCCTTATTCTTTCCTTAAGACTCTTTTGGCAAAACGGCTAGTTAATAAACACAAATTTATGGCTGAAAAGTGTTGTTCAAAAACAAGGCTTTTCAAAACCCTAGAAGCAAACCCTAGGTGTAAAACAAATTAGGCCTAGGACGCCTTCTTTCTTCAATTTATGTTCAAAACTAACTCAAGAAAAGAGCATGTCTAGTGTAGCTATGGCTAGGCTAAACCTTCTCTAATCAAATGGCTAAAAGCTTTTACCATGGGGACATGAAGCCACAACCTACTTGTGTGTTGGCTCCCTAGGGTTTTGATGATTAAGCAAATAATAACAATGTAACTATTCATGCAAGATATTTAATCAATAACCATTCATTCAAGAAGTTTTGATGAGAAAACACTTACAAATTCATGAAGAAGCATAATCAAACCCTAGTTGTAAACCTTCCAATGATAAATAGCACCATATGCCAAAAGATAATCCTCCAAGATGTAGCGCTTCAACTCCAAGAAACAAGAATAACCAAGAAAAAAGACTAGAAAGTATCTCTCACAAGAGAGCAAGTTGTGTTATGTTCAAATGAGGGTAAAACGTCCTCAATATATATGATCTCTATGACCTTCAATTAACAACTAGGTCATTAAAAACAGCCGACAAGGCTGACTTTACATTATTCAATTATTTGTCACATTACATGCTAAAAATGCCAAAAGTGAGCAAAAAATGGAGACGTCAGGCCCCTATAGGGGAGACGTTGGCCCTTTTTGGGCATGATCAGCATCCAAGGAGCAAAACGTTGGCCCCTCTGGGGCTCCTGCAACCTGTCACACGTGCCAAACAAGCCTAGCACGCTGCCACATGCTCCAGAAATCGTCCAGCCTGCCCTGGGTGGCGTCCTGATCACCAAGACCATCGTCCCATCTGCAAGGGGCTGATCCCCATGGGTCAAATCTCTGCCAAA
>JASDQU010105787.1:26170-47331 GCA_032191745.1 Picea mariana
GTTTGCCTCTCCAAGTATAAATAGATCCCTCTCCTCACTCCCAACTCACCATATCTTGAGCTATTGTTATGCTACTTGATTTTCCACTCTCTCTCTCTCTATTGTTCCATCATTTCCATTCTATGCTCTTAGGGTTTTGGAGTATTTTCTCTCCAAGATCTATTTTCTTGAGTAACAATAAAGGAGAAGCTTTGGAGAATAACTAGAGGAGCAATGCATGTTCTTGTTCTTCTTATGCATATGAGGTAAACTTGTATCGATTTGTTTGATGATTGTACACATTGGATCTTAGGTAAAGTGTTACTTGGGTAGATTTATCAATGCATGTTCTTGTAGATCTATATATCTTGATATGTTAGATAGGATTGAAGTGTCGTCTTGTTAACATATTCAACATATTATCTAGACCAAATATACGTTTTGCGATGAACACACTTAAACAGTTTATGGTTGAGCCGAGGAGCTGACACTAGGTGGCAGCGAAGCATGTTATAATATATGTGTGTGGCACGGTCGAGTATGGTTTGAGTTACATCCAGGGAGATGGGGTGAAACTGACAGGTTATATATACGTTGATTGGGCAGCCAACACAGTGGACAGGGAGAGTACTTTAGGTTGTTGTTTCAGCTTGGGATCAGGAGTTGTTTCCTGGTTCAACTGGAAGCATAAGTCAATGGTGTTGAGTTCTACAGAGGCAGAGTACATGGCAGTTATTTTGGTAGCATGTGAGGCCATTTGGCTTCATAAACTGCTCATCGATTTATTTGGCCAGGAATTGGATGTGTTATCGCACAATTTGTACTTTGATAGAAGAGAAGGTAAAAGAAAAGCAAATTGGCATAACGGGAGACTATCCTATCACTATCACCTCAATAGGAAGTCTCTTTCTATTTAGGGTGGTAGGCCCAGGGGAGACATCCTCGGTGACTTGGGGGTTTGAGAAGGCAAAGTCAAAAAAGCTAGTAAAAGGTCCCCTCTCACAAGTCATCACCGATCAGAAAGTCTGGTTTAAATAACCAATGAAGAGATAATATGACAGAAGTGTACCTGCCCGGAACAAAGCAACGGGAAAACTATATATTTGCAAGAGCACTTGTTGGTTAGCACTTCATAAAACCATTGACTTTCTTAAATAAAGCAATTTGTTGAATATGATGAAGTAAACAGAAATCTTATAACAGCAATGTTTATAGAGCAATACTTCACATAAAATGTCTTAAAACTAGCTTCAAAATGACAAAAAACCATCAACCATTGAAGTCATAACATTAGCATTTGACAGAAGCACATAAGACAAACTATAACCCAGCCTTTTACAATTGCTTTATGAGCTTTTAATGCTGCATTAAATGGTTGTAACTTACTTTAGTAACAGCAGCAAGTAGGTTAGTAGGTCAAGCTATTCTAGGGTTAGAAAGTGTTAGTAGGTTGTTCAAAGGATAGGTTTTGAAGGTTGTGTTGATCAAATACTCAATGGAGGTCTTAGACTAGTGCTTTCTTAGGGCAAAATGGAGTCAATAAAGTGATAGCAAATGTTGAAGGAGCAAGATGATAATGAGAGAGCCAAAGACAAGAGGAGTTAATGGATGAAGTGTCGGTAAGCCAACGCTTCAACCACCAAACTCTAGGAGAAAATGACTACTAAGGTGTAGGTAACCCTAGGCCTTAGTAGATTTTCTTCCCTCTTTAACTCAAAGGATGAAGCAAGTGACGGCTAAGATGAAGCAACAAGTGCTAGGGTGTTGCAATGGCAAGGCCCTTAGCAATGGCTTCAAGATAAATGGCTCCTTGGCACAATCTAGTAGGTGGATAGCAATTGAGATAAGGACAATAACATGTGCTTGATCTCCTAGGGTTTTAGGCTAGCAATTTCATAATCTTTAGCAAAATGCAAAGTAAAGATACTATAACCATTCAAAAGAAAGAAGAATTGCAGAATTTTACTTACATTCACCAAGAATAATCTAGCACATCACCTAGTTGTAAACTTTCCACCAAGAAAATGCCCAAAAACACCAAAAATAGCCTTCCTTCAACAAGTGCACACTAAATTTAAGTCATAAAACCCTAATTAGGGCGCAAATTTCAGACCTCACAAGTGTGAGTGAAAGATGATCCAAAAATAAGAGGCAATTTCCCCTTATTTGTACAATACCAAGACCAAAATTAGGTCAAAAAGGCCGACATGGCCAGTTACAAATAATATCCAGTTTTTACATTAAATGTCACAATTAAACCCTAAATCAAGCTGCAAAGGTGACGTCATGTCCTTTTAAGGTGACGATAGGCCCTTTTTGGGCAACGTTGGCCTCCTAGAGAAAAAAGTTAGGCCTCAGGAGCCTGCCACACGTGCCACTTGGCACACAACTGCCTCCAAAACCTCCCAAAGATTTGGATGACGTCATGGGTGACCTGGGTGACATCATAATCTTTCCAAGGCCTACATCATGGTGGAAAGGGCACAACCCCACTCGATCTAGGCCTGCCAGGCTGCCCGTGGTGAAACGCCCTCCTCTCTCTCTGGTGCAATCCTTTGATCTGTCTCTACCCCCTGCTGGGGTCCCAGCATCCATCTGGTGGGCTTTTAGCCCCATGGAGGTATGAATTAATCATCTCCCCTGTGTGTACCTATCCATCGGGGTACCTGTCCATCGGGTGTGACCCTGCAACATCAATAGATACGCCCTCCATGGGCTCATAAGTCACAGGGATCATAGCAATGTCAATCACATCTAATCATCAAGTTATTAAACATGTGCATAAAACCCCTTTTACCCGGACAAGTGCTCAAAGACATTATACTAATCTACAAGCCAAGTTTGGAGGGAACGCTAGGACGTCCTATTGGACTAATGCTCATTGGATGTGGGATGTTTCCAGGGGAAGTCAATCTAGGCCATGTGAGTGGATGAGGTGGTAAGGGATGTCTGGGCAAGGGGTGTAGTGAAAGCAGGGAAATGTATGGCTTACCTGTGGGTGCCTCTGAAGAGGGTGAGCAGCACCTGTCATGGATGCAAATGTTTCCAAGCCCATTCATGCCTTTTATCTTTTATTCTTATTGTTTTTTCTTTCAAGAGGCTAGTTAGGGGACACTGCCCTGGCGTGGTGACCAGTGGTGGCAATGTTACCCACAAGCATTTCACGGAGATGAGAAAGTTGGCTCATGATGAGACCCCCTTTCTCTTTGCTATGCCACCAAGAGCCACTACCTTGGCATGGTGACCAGCTGTTGGTAGTGTCATACTACTACATGCCCATGGACCTAAAAGGCTGGCTCGTGATGAGACCCCCTATCCTCTAACTAGGTCTTGTTTTATTATTTTTATGGGTCCCTCTATTTCTTGCTAAGAAGCTTTTTATTGCTTTCTCGGGGATCCCTGGGCGAAGCATCTCAAGGTTTCATTCTTTTGGCTTTTATCTTTTGCCAGCTACTTTTACCCTCTGGGCCTTTAGCCCCTTCTTCCCACAAGGTAAGGTACAACCCTTAGATATTTGGCCAACCCAATGCCCGGACTAGTGTAATGGGATGGATGAGTGGGAAAAAGATGAAAAGTGGTAAGTATGGTGGGAGCGGACAATGGCCTTCCATGAATCCCCCCAGTGGCAACTCAAACCCTATGGGTACCAGCTTACTAGGGCATCCTGTCATTCCCCCCAGGCGTGGTCAAGTGGAAAAGCATAAGATCCAAGCATCTGTTAGAAACAAAAAGAATTAAATGCACATATTCAAAGGTTTTGAGAATCAGAGTGACACATACCATGATACCCGAACTCATTACCTCATGGAGCAAGATCCATTTTTGCTGCAAGACCAGGCCGAGGTGATGGATGTTGTTGCTGCTGACAAAGTGGAGGCACTGAAGAATGAAAGGATGGGCCCTCCAGGGCCATGCTCAAGTCGATCTGGCTCTCTCGGTACTCCATGTCTAGGACCTGTGGGCCTTGAGACATGATCTCCTTCGTTATCCCTAGGTTAGGGGATAACATCTGGCTCCAACTCGAGGACATGTGCTCACTGTAGAGCGCATGAGAACCTCAGCATCCCTGGCATAACCTGTGACCTGCTTGATCTCAACATAAGATTGTTAGCAATCATTTGGGGTGGTGATATCACCCCCGACTCATATATATATATATATATATATATATATATATATATATATATATATATAATACAAAATGTGAAAACAAGCATATGTACAAATGTGAATACAAACTACTCTAGCATGAAATGCAAATGGTATATACAATGAATGCAAATGCCTACTTACCTGCACTTACCTGCACTTCCGTGTGAAGTCAAGTCTCCACCCCCTGATGGGGTTTGAGGAGGTGCTTGCTAACTGGTAACGAACGCCTTATTCCTTCCAATGTGGATAAATAATAAGTGTCATGGACCGACTTCCTTCCGATTTTGAAAGGTCCGAACCAAAATTGTGTATCCCCTTTGACATTAGTAGGCTTTCCTTTCGTGGTGTCCCACATCCATACTATGTCTCCTTCCCTGTATTCTCTGGTTCTGAACTTGGTTGTTTTTTGGACAACCCTAGTATATTGTGCAGAGGGAGGAGGGTGGGACTCTGCTGTGAAAACTTCTTGTTGGGATGCTTGAATCAATACATTGTCTTCTCCTTTCTTTAATAGCTTGACAACCCCAACTTCTTTACCTTTATACTTCTCCATTAGTAGTTGGTAATCTTCTCTTTTCGGCCATTTTATTTGATCAAAGTATTCCTTCGTACCAAAAGGCATATCATCAAGAAAAAATTCAGGAAGACTTTCCATGATTTGCTCATGTGCCTTGTCAACTTTGGTGGGGTCACTAATTTCTTGCACATGGATTCTGGTCATTGGCACATTCGAGAGACGGCTTATTGTTCCATCATTCATAGGTACATTGATGTAGGTGAGGTCCATCTCAAGAGTACCTCCCAGCATTGAAGCAAATTTCCTAGACAATAACATCCCCCACACATCTGGGACATCTACTACCACTATGTCAATATGGATCACTCTCTCGGGGTATTTCAAGGCATACTTCCACATTTTCAATTACGCCATGTGTGGGTATGGCTCTAGACTCAAAGCCACACACATTCCTATAAGGTCATGTGACTTTCAGGCCCAATTGTTGCATGACCTTGAGGGACATCATGTTGGCACCTGCCCCTGAATCCACCATGCAGTTGTTGAGGCTCTTGTTATTCATCAGCAAGGTCATGAAGAAAGGTGGGTGTTCATCATACTAGACCCTAAAGTGATCAGCTTGTAACATGATAGGAGGGTCCATTGGTCCATTTGATCCTTTGAAGAAATTATCAAATCTTTCCTTGACGGATGGTACCTTGATGACTTCTCTCAAGGGGATGGTCACATGCATCTTGGATAGTGCCCCTTCAAAGTCAGAGTTTAAGTCCACTCTTTCAGTTTTGGGAGGGTTCCTAGGAAGGAGAATGTTCATGGGTGGAGGCCTTGTTTGGGCTATTGCAGGATTGGTAGAGAGAGGTTGGTTTAGCTTCTTTTGTCTAGTATACACCTGGAATTCTTGTTTCTTCAATTTCTCTCTTGATTCTTGGTCCAAGTTGTTTATCACCTCCATCCTAGCCTTCCTGGTTGCTTCTTGTATGCCCTCTTGATGTTCCTCGAGGGAAATATTAAGGCAGATCTGGGGGCCCTCTATGGCATGGTTCATTATGTTTACTTGATCATGGCCTCCATTGTTGTAAGGACATTCATGCTCCCAGTGTGCTTCACTGCATTGCCAGCACCAAGGATTTTCATCCACCAAATTTGTAGGGGCTAAAGTATTTGGAACCTCTTGATCATTCTTTGGTCTAAAAACTTGGTTCCCTTTTTGGAATTGACCTCTGTACGGAACCCTGGGGGCTTGATGTTGAGCCCTTTCTAAGTTGACAATCTTATTCATCATTTGTTCTTGGTTTTTTACCATGCCATCTATAGTCATCTACAACTTTGCCAAGCTAGCACTAATGTCCGAGGCAGGCTCAGCATTGTGGACTATCTTGGGTTTAGTGTCCATTCTGACTCTTGGGGCTAAGAAAGGTTCAATTTTGGATGAAAGGAGGTTGTCTTTGATCCTTGTGGCTATTTCTTGAGCTTCTTGGATCGTTTGGGGGTTTTTATCTCTGAGGAGATACCCTAGTTGACCAGTAAAGGCTTTGGTGTAAATGAAAAGAAGGAAACTATGAGTTGGATGATGACTCACATGGATCTTCTACAACAAGGTTTCAAACCTACTATGGAATTCTCTAATGGTCTCATTCTCTTGTTTCCAAAGGTTATTCGGCCTTGTCAGTAGCATGTTGGGGTCTTCCTTGATACTCCATCGTTTAAGAAAAACTTCTTCTAATTTATCCATGGTTTCAATACTGCCATCAGGAAGACTATTGTACCAACGTCTTGAGCCATCAAGGAGGGTGGCAGAGAACAGTTTCATAACCAAGTCTTCAGCATCATCACTAATGGCATGAAGCTGGAAAAATGCCCAAAAATTGCTCATATGCTCTTCGGCACTGATTGCATCATTACCGGTGAATTTAGGCAACCATTTCTCATACTTGGGGGGCATTTGCCTAGGGTAGCCTGGTATAGCTGTCATGTCTAGTGATTTGAAAAGATTAGATGACCATTGTCGTTGGTTATTGGCTTGGGTTGGAATGGCGGTCTGAGTTCTCGTGCTAGACATTGTGTTTAAGGGAAGATTGCCTCCGAAGAGTGATTTCACTACAGGAGAATTTTGGGGAGGCTTTATTCTAAAGGATTGAGGAGGGTTATTGTACCTCCTTGTGGATTATGGAGTCGCCAGATAATTTTCTTGAAATTATCAAAGAGATAAGGGAATCACCCTTAGTGGAGTCGCCAGGTAAGCTTGTAAAATAAAGATTCTTGAGGAAAGGCTTACCAAAAAAGTGTCGTTTGAAGAAGATAGACTCAGTGTTCCCCGACAACAGTGCCAAAATGTTATCGCACAATTTGTACTTTGATAGAAGAGAAGGTAAAAGGCAAGCAAATTGGCGTAACGGGAGACTATCCTATGACTGTCACCTCAATAGGAAGTCTCTTTCTATTTAGGGTGGTAGGCCCAGGGGAGACGTCCCCGGTGACCTGGGGGTTTGAGAAAGTAAAGTGAAAAAAGCTAGTAAAAGGTCCCCTCTCACAAGTCACCACCGATCAGAAAGTCTAGTTTAAATAACCAATGAAGAGATAATATGCCAGAAGTGTACCTGCCCGAAACAAAGCAACAGGAAAACTATATATTTGCAAGAGCACTTGTTGGTTAGCACTTCATAAAACCATTGACTTTCTTAAATAAAGCAATTTGTTGAATATGATGAAGTAAACAGAAATCTTATAACAGCAATGTTTATAGAGCGATACTTCACATAAAATGTCTTAAAACTAGCTTCAAAATGACTAAAAACCATGAACCATTGAAGTCATAACATTAGCATTTGACAGAAGCACATAAGACAAACTATAACTCAGCCTTTTACAATTGCTTTATGAGCTTTTAATGCTGCATTGAATGGTTGTAACTTACTTTAGTAACAGCAGCAAGTAGGTTAGTAGGTCAAGCTATTCTAGGGTTAGAAAGTGTTAGTAGGTTGTTCAAAGGATAGGTTTTGAAAGTTGTGTTGATCAAATACTCAATGGAGGTCTTAGACTAGTGCTTTCTTAGGGCAAAATGGAGTCAATAAAGTGACAGCAAATGTTGAAGGAGCAGGATGATAATGAGAGAGCCAAAGACAAGAGGAGTTGATGGATGAAGTGTCGGTAAGCCAAGGCTTCAACCACCAAACCCTAGGAGAAAATGACTACTAAGGTGTAGGTAACCCTAGGCCTTAGTAGATTTTCCTCCCTCTTTAACTCAAAGGATGAAGCAAGTGACGGCTAAGATGAAGCAACAAGTGCTAGGGTGTTGCAATGGTAAGGCCCTTAGCAATGGCTTCAAGATAAATGGCTCCTTGGCACAATCTAGTAGGTAGATAGCAATGGAGATAAGGACAATAACATGTGCTTGATCTCCTAGGGTTTTAGGCTAGCAATTTCATAATCATTAGCAAAATGCAAAGTAAAGATACTATAACCATTCAAAAGAAAGAATTTTTTTATAGAATTGCAGAATTTTACTTACATTCACCAAGAATAATCTAGCACATCACCTAGTTGTAAACTTTCCACCGAGAAAATGCTCAAAAACACCAAAAATAGCCTTCCTTCAACAAGTGCGCACCAAATTTCAGTCATAAAACCCTAATTAGGGCGCAAATTTCAGACCTCACAAGTGTGAGTGAAAGATGATCCAAAAATAAGAGGCAATTTCCCCTTATTTATACAACACCAAAGACCAAAATTAGGTCAAAAAGGTTGACATGGCCAGTTACAAATAATATCCAGTTTTTACATTAAATGTCACAATTAAACCCTAAATCAAGCTGCTAAGGTGACGTCATGCACTTTTAGGGTGATGTTAGGCCCTTTTTGGGCAACGTTGCCCTCCTGGAGCAAAACGTTAGGCCTTCTTGTGCCTCAGGAGCCTGCCACACGTGCCACTTGGCACACAACTACCTCCAAAACATCCCAAAGCATTGGATGACGTCATGGCTGACCTGGATGATGTCATGGGCCTTCCAAGGCCTACATCATGGTGGAAAGGGCATAACCCCTGGGTCTAGGCCTACCAGGCTTCCCCAGGCAAAACGTCCTCCTCTCTCTCTGGCGCAATCCTTTGATCTGTCTCTGCCCCCTGCTAGAGTCCCAGCATCCATCTGGTGGGCTTTTAGCCCCATGGAGGTCCGAACTTATCATCTCCCCATGTGTACCTGTCCATCGGGGTACCTGTCCATCGGGTGTGACCCTGCAACGTCAACAGATGCACCCTCCATGGGCTCATAAGTCACAGGGATCATAGCAATGTCAATCACATCTAATCATCAAGTTATTAAACATGTGCATAAAACCCCTTTTACTCGAACAAGTGCTCAAAGACATTATACTAATCTACAAGCCAAGTTTGGAGTGAACGCTAGGACGTCCTATTGGGCTAATGCTCATTGGATATGGGATGTTTCCAAGGGAAGTCAATCTAGGCCATGTGAGTGGATGAGGTGGTAAGGGATGTTTGGGCAAGGGGTGCAGTGAAAGCAGGGAAATGTATGGCTTACCTGTGGGTGCCTCTGAAGAGGGTGAGTTGCACCTGTCATGGATGCAAATGTTTCCAAGCCCACTTATGCCTTTTATCTTTTATTCTTATTGTTTTTTCTTTCAAGAGGCTAGTTAGGGGACACTACCCTGGTGTGGTGACCAGTGGTGGCAATGTTACCCACAAGCATTTAACATAGATGAGAAAGTTGGCTCGTGATGAGACCCCCTTTCTCTTGGCTATGCCACCAAGAGCCACTACCCTAGCGTGGTGACCAGCTATTGGTAGTGTGATACCGCTACATGCCCATGGACCTAATAGTTTGGCTCGTAATGAGACCCCCTATCCTCTAACTAGGTCTTGTTTTATTATTTTTATGGGTCCCTCTATTTCTTGCTAAGAAGCTTTTTATTGCTTTCTCGCGGATCCCTGGGCTTTTATCTTTTGCCAGCTACTTTTACCCTCTGGGCCTTTAGCCCCTTCTTCCCACAAGGTAAGGTTCAACCCTTAGATATTTGGCCAGCCCAATGCCCGGACCAGTGTAATGGGATGGATGAGCGGGAAAAAGATGAAAAGTGGTAAGTATGGTAGGAGCGGACGATGGCCTTTCATGAATCTCCCCAATGGTAACTCAAACCCTATGGGTGCCAGCTTACTAGGTCATCCTATCATTCCCCCCAGGTGTGGTCAAGTGGAAATGCATAAGATCCAAGCACCCATTAAAAACAAAAAGAATTAAATGCACATATTCAAAGGTTTCGAGGATCAGAGTGACACATACCATGATACTCGAACTCATTACCTCATGGAGCAAGATCCATTTTTGTTGCAAGACCAGGCCAAGGTGATGGATGTTGCTGCTACTGACAAAGTGGAGGCGCTGAAGAATGAAAGGATGGGCCCTCCAGGGCCATGCTCAAGTCGATCTGGCTCTCGGTACTCCATGTCTAGGACCTGTGGGCCTCAAGACATGATCTCCTTAGTTACCCCTAGGTTAGGGGATAACAGGATGCAACTGTCATTCACTGTGACAATCAGAGTTGCATCAAGCTCTCTGAGAATCCAGTGTTTCATGACAAATCCAAACACATAGAGATCAGATTTCACTTCATCAGGGACTGTGTGCAGAAGGGGACAGTGAAGCTACAATATGTGCCTATAGGAAGGCATGTGGCAGACATTCTCACGAAGGCCTTGATGAAAGGCAAGTTTGTCTTCTTCAAGGACAAGTTAGGGGTGGTACAGAACACCTACCTCGCTAAGAGGGAGTGTTAATGTAGCTCAGAAGGTGTCTCAGCTTAGCCTATGTGTCCAAGGCTAGCTAATGGACATAATTAAATTACCCATATAAGCAATTTTAATTTATCCTATGCTTTAACTTAGAAAAAGTATAGACGTCACTTAAATGACTTGTATTGACTTTTCACTCAGATTTCTGAAAAAATGATTTTTAGAAATTAATAATTCACTAAAGTGAATTTCTGGAGGCTTCTAGAAGTCTCTAGGAAAAGTGTATTAGAGAGATTAAAAGATGAGTTGAGGGTGAGGGACACGCAACACTCATTTGAGCAAGGGAAAGAGGGCGCTTGGGTAAGAGAAGAGAGGGCTAGCAATGGAGAGAAGGGGTGATTCTGGACAACCAAGTAGGTTGATTCAGGTGTTGGATTAGGCAAGGTGAGCAAACCGATTTTTGGCCAGACCGTACAACTGAAGTTGAGCCATACATAGGGATGTACCACCCGGCTGGCCAGGGCCGTACACAGGTCATACCAGCTAGCAACAGAGTGGTCGTACAGGGCCAAGTTAGTGTAGGTCGTACAAGCCGAGTTCTACAGGGTCATGCCTGGGCCGATTCAAGGAAGAAAGAACTAGGTCGTACAACTCAGATTTACCTAGGTCGTACAGCCATGAAGTGGCCATTCTGCTGGGAGAAATTTATGTAAGAAAATTCTGTTGTTGATTGTTGCTGTAATATTTCTCTTGAAAGCCCAATAAAAGCCCCTCTTTGTTGGGTTTCCCCACACTGGGGTTTCCAGGGTATTTCTGGTGTTCTCATGTTTTATGTGCTTAGTTTCTGAATACTTTTGTTGTGCATTTTAGTTAAATAACTCAGTTGTAAATTATTTGCATAATTTTCAGAGGTTATATCCGCTAGAATAATATTTTGGGTTAAAGAAATTATTGGCATTTAATTTATGGTTGTTGAGTTTAAAGGAAATTAATAGCCATCTCTCTACAGTATCTGCCCCCTTCTAGGTACTAACTAAACGCGCCAAAACACATCATGTCGTCTAATAAAGACTTATATCAAGCTATTAGAGAGGAAACATACAAACAATACGTCCAAACCACACCTTCGGAAGGTCTCAACCTAAAGATGGCTTTTACCTAGAACATTTTTTGGAGTTGAGGGACGCCATTACTGTCCGCCCTTCTTATACACACAGACACTAGATGCACTCCCTCAGGATTCCCCTAAGTCAATTTAGACTGGGCTCTCACAAACTTCAAGTTGAGACCAATCACCACCATCAATGTGTTATCTTTTGGGGTAGCTCAGACAGGTACTTCTACATTGGCGGTGCCTAGCATGCGGAGGTGTCTAAGTGACACTCTTTAAAGTGGCTTTTATGTAATGACTAAAGTGACTTTTGTAAGGTTGAGTGACTTAAGTGATTTAAGTCATCTCAACGAAAGATTAAGTCGTGATCGTTAGATCGTGAGATCCAAGATCTAATCTTGGCCATTGAGATCTAGGGTTAGGGTTTTAGTCATTAGGGGATTATAAAAGCAGATCTAAGGAGAGTGAGAGGCACACAATGAGTGCATAGGAGCAAGAGGGAGTCTTGCTCATGTACTTGTGTCTGAGTGGGCGGGGTTGAGGAAAGGGTGCAGGGGGCAACGAGGGAGATAGCAGTCAGGTGGGCTAGGCGATCAGCTACAACATTGTAATCCTCGAATGGGCCATTGTCCCAGGACGAGAGCCCAAGATTTCATCTAATAAAATCAAACTCAGAAATGGTTTTCCCGCAAGGGTTTTTCCAGGGCTGTTTACCCGAATCTCGTGTGCAAATGTGTTTGGTTTTTGTTTTATGCTTCTGCTTATATTTTCGTTGAGTAACGTAGTTGTGCTTTAATTTAGTAAATTTGTTTTTTTTCCTCGAAATTAACTGTCGTGTGCTAGGTTAGCAGAATTCAACATGGTATCAGAGCCAAGTCTCTGAAGGCGAAACCAGAATTGCACAAGATCGATTCTGTAATGGGAAAAAAAATTATGTGGGAAACTTTTTTTTTAAACTTCAAGCTGCAGGCTAGGTAAATTAAACAAAAAAAAGGGGGTACGGTAGCCATGCAACACCATAGTACGACTTTCATACAAAATCGCGAGCTGAGAAAATCCGCACGATTCTGAGATCAAGAGCCAGAGATCAGCTAAGTGATCAAGCAAAGTCGTGGGGCAGAGAAAGTTGATTGAAGAAGATCCATCAGTTGATGAAGATAGCAGCCACAAGTTGTAAGGGACGTTGACTTGAGTGTTGGGCAAGTACAAGGTGGAATCTGCCAAGTAAAGTGTTGTCTATAGCCGCTGATAGAGGACACAGGGGCCGCGGAATTTGTAGCGGTCGCCAATAGGCAAATCGTATTGCTGTGAGTGTGCAGCAGTCGGTGAGGAAATCGCGTGGCGGTGAAGGTGGCCACTAAAGTCAACAGATTGGCCACGTGGAGAAGTCGTCAAGCTAGATGAGCCATGTGTTGGTCGATTGTTGCTGAAGATCGAACTATTATGTGATTAGATTGGCACTGGCAGAGAATAGATCGGACCATGAGTGATCTGGTTGCAGCAGCGTGGAAATAAGCGGTTGGGGCAACGGTTAGAGGTTGAGCAGGGTCAACACTGTAGCAACCGTCGAGTGTGAACACAGCCGCCGTGTGAAGTGTAATCTGCACGTCGACAAAAGGTTCGTAGGAGACGTGTAGAGAAGCAGTTGAGTCTGTGGTTTGGGCCTGCAGGAGACTGCCTGCAAAAGAGAACCCCGCGAAGTGTAGTTGCGTTGCACCCGTCGGACAGACCGAGCAGCAGCCACCAGCTGCAAAGCCTGCTGCAGACACAATTGGACGAGGTCTGGCCGAGCACAAGAATAAATCCTACGGGGGTCGAGAAGCAGCAGGGGCTATAGAGAATTGGTAGCCGCCATGATTAGAGTCGCCCGTGTGGGTGTGACCAACAATTAACCAGCAGAAGGGATCGCCAACAGCAAGTCAGCCATCGACCAGGCTAACAAGACAAGCAGCGATCGACTAGCCCAAGACAAACCCATAGAGAAGGTCAAGAAAGCTCGGGCAGGGCAAGCAGCCCCCGAGCAGGTCCGTGTAGCGGGCAGACTGCCCAGAATTTTTCAAGCAGCAGGCTGAGATAGTCGGGCAGCACCCAGAAAGGGCTTGGGCAGCCCAGAGAAGCACCGAGCAGCAACAAGAGGCTGTTGGCAGCCTTGGGCAGAGGTTCGAGCAGCGGGCAACAGGTTCGGGCAACGGGACAGGACGACAGGTTCGAGAAGTGAAATATGAGTTTTCAGTAGGTTGCTGAGATGGCAGTGTTGGGGATGAGTTGTGTACAATGACTCATCTCGCCACATGACAGGAATGAGGTCAATGTTCCTTAATGTTTCAAAGACGAGCTCAGACTTGCATGTGGGCAATGGAGTCGACACCATGCATACAATGAAAAGGGTTGGATGGGTCAGATTCCAGCTAGAGTCAGGAGGTTCTCTGGAGGTGGCAGGAGTGATATATGTCCCAGGGATGAAGTTGCTCTCAATATCAGCCTTGGAGGACATGGGGTATGCAGTTATGTTCAAGGATGGACAGGTACTCATACGTTCAGAGGGAGAAGATACCCAGGATGCAGTAGTGAGACTTGGCATCAGGGAGGGTATGATGTACAGGGTGTTGGGACAGCTTGTAGTGGGGTCCAAGGGGATCTTGGATTGTAGATCAGATCAGAGGTAGCAGGAGGGTCTTCCAGTTAAGAGGGAGCAGCTACATCAGTAACAGATTTGATGGGGTCAGATATTGATCTAGGAGGAGGTTCTTCCAGAAGTACCTTCCTCGCTAAAAGGGAGTGTTAGCTTTTGGGGTAGGTCGGACAGATACTTCTATATTGGCGGTGCCTAGCATGCGGAGGTGTTCCGAGCGACACTCTTTAAAGTGGCTTTTATGTAATGACTAAAGTGACTTTTGTAAGGTTGACTAACTTAAGTGATTTAAGTCATCTCAACGAAAGATTAAGTCGTGACCATTAGATCGTGAGATCCAAGATCTAATCTTGGCCATTAAGATCTAGGGTTAGGGTTTTAGTCAGTAGGGGATTATAAAAGCATATCTAAGGAGAGTGAGAGGCACACAATGAGTGCATAGGAGCAAGAGGGAGTCTTGTTCATGTACTTGTGTCTGAGTGGGCAAGGCTGAGAAAAGGGTGCAGGGGGCAACAAGGGAGATAGCAGCCAGGTGGGCTAGGCTATCAGTTGCAGCATTGTAATCCTTTGATGGGCCATTATCCCAAGATGGGAGCCCAGGATTTTATCTAATAAAATCAAACTCATAATTGGTTTTCCCACAAGGGTTTTTCCAAGGGTGTTGACCTGAATCTCGTGTGCAAATGTGTTTGGTTTCTGTTTTATGCTTCCGCTTATATTTTTGTTGAGTAACCTAGTTGTGCTTTAATTCAGTAAATTTGTTTTTGTTTGCTCATAATTAACTGTCGTGTGCCAGGTTAGCAGAATTCAACACAACGGTCGAAAAGGATCTTCCAAATTTGTGACTTACAGGAGCCAAAAACAGAGGTACATCTCATTTGACGTTGTCCCCTTTACTACAAGATCATTGGTAAGATATCACTATTTATTTCGACATTCGGGAGGCTCCTTTTCCACCTTCTTCCACTACCCCAACCAACAATGCCTTGTTGTCTTCATAAGAGGGGTTTTGGGGTACAAATCTCAATGTTTACAAGTCACGCCTCGACCAAAGATCCTCAAAAGGATCACCTCATATTTCCTAGTTGCCCCTTCTGAGAGGTGCAACAAACGACAATCCAAGTCTCCTCTTAACCCCCTCTCCTAAGGGCCCAACGGACTTCCTCCTTAAGACCTATGAGGACTTGTTGTTCTAGATCACAAAGCATACACCACCATGCTAGCAAACAGACCAGCTCTAGGGCACCCTAGAATCAAGCTCCCTCCCACCAACGTACTACTCCCCAAGTTCAACATAGTAGTCACGTTTCTATCAAGAGATTCTTCCCATTAGCCTTGTATGTTAGGAGAGTTTGGTTCCCTTGTTTTTGTGCACCCCCCCCCGGATCATACAACGAGGCCCTCTCAATCCCAACCACTCTCGAAGGATATCATCCACCAATGCATCAGCCCTTTCATAGTGCTTGATAACTCTGACGATGAGCCCACTCTTGGTCTCCTCACCCATCCTTGGCCACCAACTCCAACAAGCCTCAACATCCTCTCTTTTGCTCAGTATCAGGATTTTCAAAGCCTTTTAATCTTTAGCACTTCTATTGTACTGGCACCTTATCCTAAACTCTCTCTTTTAGCATTTTCAGCTCTCCTTAGCTAACATTTAGTGGAAAGTCTCTAGCCAGCTCTTAGATCTCGGATATTATTATCTTTTTGCTTTTAGCATTGTTCTAGGAGATGCTTCAGCACTCCCACTTTGTACCAACACTAGAAGAACTTTTTTAAACCCTTTGACCTACTTTTGTTGTATTTTGTTGGACATTAATCAAATTATCTTATCTTATCTTTATCTCATCTCCTTGCTTGTCTCCTATTGTTTATAGATTCACAGGTAGCTCTCCAGTTCTGCATTCTGTTATCTTTCTAGTTTGTGGTAAATGCGCACCTTTCTTCTTCCGAATTTTGGGTATTGACCTGAAACCACATCAACAAGAAGATTGTGTGAAGACTTAGATAGCCATTGAGTGATATTTTGTGAGTTTTGAAGCCTTGGGAAACAATATTTTTCAGCTGGGTTGGAGCTTCGAGCGGGTAGCAGCAAAGATTTGAGGTGGGAAGCTTGAAGATTCAAGAAAAATTGAAGTGGGAAGCTTGAAGATTCAAGAAAAATTGAGGCGGGCTGCTTTAGATTGAGACATTTGACAGCTTCGAGAACAATAAACTTCAAATCTCATCTTCATTTGGGCCATTTTAGAGTATGTACTTACTGATTTTTATTATCAATCAATATATCACTATTTGTCCTTTTGTCATTTTGTGGAATTGTGAATGGTGTTGGACCTTGATATATGTTTCATGCAGAATTTATTCCATATGATCATTGATTATATTTATGATTGCAACGAAATTAGTGAAATGCATCTACAGGCCTAGTATGGATCAGATATACCACATAATGTATGTCTCTAATGCTATTAAACTAAATTGAAAAACGTTTAAGGCCATAAAAATGAAAAATTTTAAGCACTCATAAGTTTGTACCTCGATTTCTTTTTTACCCTGTTGGTGATCAATAAGATCAATAAATCCAGAGGTAAGATAAATCTATACCTAACTATTTGCACTTCAACTTGCTTTGTTTACTTAATGTTTATTTTCAACAATCTCAATGTTTGAAGTTTTGACATATTTCTTTATAACTTTTAAGCCTAACCCAAAACATCCCCATTGCCGAAACTTGGCACAACAGAGTCATAAGCTAATTAAATAAAAGCCTGGCCTATAGGTGAATCTAATTTTTAGAAATTGGTCCGACTATAACCAACGAAAAGCCCATTAAAGTTTCGGTGATTAGTTCACTCTTGGTTTAACATTGCCAGTTCTTAGAATCACCCAAAGTATAACATACCCGTCACTGTAATTTCCCAAAAGGTCTAACATTATCAGCTGTCTGAATCTACCCACCATGAATATAAAAACTGTGATTATAGACAAAGCTTGAACTTAGTTGGAAAGAAATAAATAAACAAAAGATAAAGGTAGTTAATTGAGTTTAGCTTACTCTGCAGTTTGGTTCTTTTATTTCTGTAACTTGAATATCTGTCTCTGAGTTGCCCTCGTCATCCTTGACAGCAGCAACTGCAGCTGAAGCGAAAGCCCGGCAGAATGCATCCCTTCCCCCTTGCTTCTTCCATATACACACACATTTGAGGTATTGTGTATTTGAACGTGGTAGTGTTAACGTATTCTCAGGCAATAATTTCCTGGTGAAGAAAGCTAAGTGTGTTCTACAAGCACCCAATGAGACAGCTAATTTAGCAGAAGAAGAAAATGAGATGGGCGGTAAACAGGTACTGCCAAATGGGTTTAGCAGGTCCATCTTCATTGTTAGTGGCGTGTGCTCCTTGTAGCAATAAGGATACTAATCCTATTCCTGGTAGAAAGGGAAAGAAACACAAGTAGAAAATGGATGATTGCAGAACCAGCCGGTATAAAACCTCCTGTGGTGGTTCTTTCGTTCAAGTAAAAATGGATAAGATGTTTTATAAGTTCTTCGAAAATTTGAAGTTTAGTACTGTCACTACCTCCAAACCTACGGACATGTATCCTCATGTCTTTTCTGTTCAATTCGAGGATGTTTTTTATTGAAAATGATTTCTCTAAAATGTAAATAGTTTGAATATCCTTGACATATTGTAAGGAGGTGTCCAAATATTTATTCAAGTGGGTGGGTTTAATTTTGGAGAGTGGCATTCAGTCATGTTGTGATAAGGTTAGAAAAGTAGATACATTTAGGTAATACATTTTAACTCTTGCTAAGTTATAAGTTATTTATTGTGATAAAGTTAGAAGAGTAAATGTTTCCAAGTGGGACACCTTGACACTTGCTTAGTTAAGGTTATTATGATGAGGTAGTTTTTTTGGATTCATCGCATTAGTTTTTATTTTCAACGTTTCGGACCAAACCAATGTAGTCCATCTCAAAAACTCTTCGTGATGATGGACCACATTGGTTAGGTCCGAAACGTCGAAAATAAAAAAACCAATGCGATGAATCCAAAAGAGCTACCGCATCATAACAATGGTCGCAGAAGTCTTAGAACAGAAATAAGCTTATTATATTTGACTTGTTGACTGTTGAATATACTCTTAAGTTATAGTGGTTATAGTAGCAACGAGTAAGTTTAATGATCCAGGGATGATTTTAAGGATAGAAATTCATTTTAAAATGTAGAAACCTTGGTGAATCTTACTAATCCCTCATATGGAAACTATAAATGTTTGTCGATATTTTTGTAAAAATATTCAAATTTATAAAGGATTTTATATAGTTTGTATAAACTTTTGGCAATTTTTAAAGTAAAATAATTTTATCCTATAGAATTTGGACGAATCATTTTTAGAATAAAAAATCTTTTTTGGAGAAAAACCACGAAAAATTAACCCATTAACAAAATTTAACCCCTAAAATCATTTATAATTTAATCTTAAACCTAACCCAGATCACTCTAATAAATTACCAATTCTCCATAATTAAAAAAACAAAAAATCCAAATATTATATTTTATGCTATTAAACTTAACTACTAAACCATATACATGCAACCACCAACTATAAAAATAAAATATGAACTTAAATTATTAGTGCATTGATGAAATATAAAGAATGTGGATACTTCCCATCGTGACCGTGCTACTCGTGTATATTCTAAAGCACCCCGTGCACACTCTAATGTATCTTATAAACACTTTGATTTGGTTTCTCTTATCTTTGTAATCAACGCAAAGAATGAACAAGTTTTTGCAACTACATAATTAAAGTCACGATTGTCCCTTCACTAGAAAATTTTGAAGTTTGAGTGACACTAAATAGATAACCTTGGTAAAGTCTGTATAATTGCATGTCCACCTCTCTCATTGCTTGAATTCGTTATTATAAATTATTTCGACAATGTCTTTCCAAATAGTAAAGTCTGTATAATTGCATGTCCACCTCTCTCATTGCTTGAATTCGTTATTATAAATTATTTCGACAATGTCTTTCCAAATAGTTAGATATCTCGATTGACTTGCATTTTGAAGGATAAATGACTTCCAAATCACTTGTTACCAAATGTTGATGAACAAGAGGAAGGTAATGTTCTCTCAATGATCTGAGTGAATTATACATACATATCATTTATTTGTTGCTACATAATTTTTTTTCTAGTGGATTCGACCGATGCAATGAGATCGATATCAATATGAATGATGATATTACTTGTTTATACAAGTGATCTGTAGTCATGTATTATTGATTGCACATATGCTCTTACATATTGTTCATGTTACTAGCAAGGGTGAAAAAAAACTTTTGTCTTGCTCTAATACCACTCACAACAAATGTGAGGAGGAGGGTTCTTATCCAAATCTTGTGATTTGATACCATTGATGTGGATCTAAGGATGAATGTTTGAAAGACAACCAACGGACAAATATGTCCTCAAGAAAGTGGTAAAAGCATTAAGGTGTTCGTAGCTTTAGCAAACTATTATACCATAGTGGTGTTAATTCGTAAGGTAGTGCTAGGAAGCAAAGAGACACATAACTATATTGTGCTAACAATAGAGAGTAAATGAGCAAGAGATAAGCATCACATGTCCTTGCATTGTTAACATAGCAACCATTCATGTGAAGGTAAACATGTGTTCGGCGATAAGAGACACAGATATCCTAGAAATTTGTGTTTCACTGACAATAATGAAATTAAGATGCATTAATATCTATGACTCAATCCATACAAGGAAGAAATACATCAACATTCTTTGCAAAAACATCCAATCTATTTGTCCTGCTATCCCCAATTTTTAGGGATAACTAAGGAGATGATGTCTCAAGGCCCTCAAGTTGCAGACATGGAGTATCGAGAGACAAATGACTGACAGTGTCCACATGCACAGACAGAGACCCACTTCACCACCAAGCATCCTTGATTCGTGGCGATGCCATTCACCACATCAACTTGCTTACAGAAGATGATGGGTCTTGCTCCATGAGGTACAAGTCAGGTATTGTTGTAAGTGTCACTTTAATATTTGAGGCATTTGAGTATGTTGCATTTGAAGTTGCTTTTGGTTATAGAACATCTGCTTGGAAATTATGCTATTTTCCCTTTTTCACCTTGGTGGTTGACATTGCGCTCTAGTAAGTGGTCACCCTTAGGGATGGGTTTGCTACTGGGAGGTCCCCTTGACGATTCATTGTGCCATTCTCGATCATACTTATCACTTTTCACACTTCATCCTTTCATCTCCTTATCTTTTGGGATTTTTCGGGTGTACTGACCCAAGAAGGGATTGTACCTCATTTCATGGGAAGAAGGGGCCGAAGGCCCGGAGGGAATGTAGATGGAAAAAGATAAAATCCAAAACTATAACCTTCCAGATGCTTTCCCAAAGAGGTCTTGAGAAAAATGAAACGTTTCTCCTAAAAAATCAAAGACCTACCACAGCAAATACACACATATAAAAATATCCCACTTGTTGAGAGATCGACACAAGTGTGTTATAAGCTTGACTTTACCCATATGGCACTTTGTGTACCTCTCCCTTCAAGTGACACTGCGGTTCTACCCCCCAAGCTTTGTGTTACCCATAGGGAGTACCCAATCATTCTGGACCTTGGTTAATTAATGGCAAATAAATGGGCTTGGAAAAAGGATGCATTGAAAACGAAGGTGCAGCACACCCTCTACAAAGGCACCCATAAATGAGACATTATGAATCGTTGTATGTCATGAACCCCATGCCCAAAAGTCTTCCCCCCATCTGCTTCATCTTCTCCATGTGACTTAGAGAGGGTTCCACATAGGAAACATTCCTTGACTTAAGGAACAATTCACCCAATAGGTCACCTTGTCAACCCTCCCACACCTAAACTTGACAAATTGCATAGGGTCTTCGAGCACTTGTTCAGTTTGATGAGATATTTTTTGATGTACATGCTTAGGTGGCTCTTGTATTAAAAGTGATTTTACTTGCCATGATGCTTTG
>JASDQU010105787.1:51346-80505 GCA_032191745.1 Picea mariana
TTATTTGTAGTAATTTGACAACCTCATCATGTGGATAGGAATCTACTTATAAAAATGTAGAACAATTTTTGCCTATGAATAGATGTGAAAACAAAAGGTTTTATAAGCGTGCTTTATGACATAGTGATAAGCACTTAAATGTGGTTAATTCACATTAGATGGCATGTGTTTGTGTGTGTGTGTTATTAATATTTCCATGTGCCAAACACATGTACAACATAGGTGGATCTATGCTTGTCGTGTCTTCTTGAATGTGGCATTCCTTGGAAGCTCTAAATCATTGGCATAATGATCTAGTGGGATCATGTTGACTTGATCTAAATTGGATTGAGAACAAAATGAATACAACAATAATACGTTAAAGAAACACGTAATATAGTGAAAACCAAATTCTATTTCTCAAATAATGGTGTAAAACAGTGTGCAAATGCAATGGTTATAATGGTTTGCTACTCTCGTTCACAAAATGCCTATAACAAGAGGTTGAAATTGCATTTATGATAATGCCAAAAACCCTAATATGAAAAAACCCTAGCCCTAGGAGTTGAGGTAGAAAAAGAAAGTTGGGGCCCAAGGAGCCTATTTGGGATGTCAACTTCTCGGAGCAATGTGAAACATAAATAACAATTATATTTATGAAAATATAATCTAGTTCAAGAAAATATAAAAAGATATTCATAAGTGAAATAATCAAATGATAATGTGATAGATGAATAAGTGTACAATCCATAGATGTTATTAATACACATCATGCAGCACTTGAAATTGTCGTGGTTGATGTTTGGGTCTATCATACAATTATATTTAATCATTAATATAGCCTGCATCCTAACCTAGTAATGAACATTTATGTTCATTACACCACAACTTTCGCACGTGAACTCCATTTTAGGCACTTTATGGTTTGTTAGAATTTTTTTTGAGCTCTACAAGTTGGTTGGATGAGCCTACTAAGTGGGGCATGATTGTTCAAAACATATGAAATACATGGAAACAACTCGAAAAATGCATTGTTTGAGACATGACTAGCAAGACTCGTGACCGTTTTTAAGACAATGTCTAAAATATTCAAGATAGATGTTGATATTACTCTCAAATTGCAACCTAGATTAGTCATTCCCCCTTGGGAAGCAATGGTCCCCGTTGTGTTAAGTTCGTGTATCAAATGGGGAAACTTCTATCGGATTTGATTTATGATGAATCACTTGCCCTAGTGAAGAAGCTTCCTTGCTTCGATAACTTTATAGGTTATGTACTCTATAAGTGGTGCTTTTCATTTTAGTGTCCATGATATTATCTATTATAGCCAGGGATGATTTTAGGGGCTAAATTTCGCTCATGGGCTAATTTTCCATGGTTTTTCAAAAAATGAGATTCGCTATTTTAAAAATGATTCGCACAAATTCTATAGGATAAAATTATTTTAACTTAAAAAATCGCCAAAATTTTATAAAAACTATATAAAATCCTTAGGAATTTGAATATTTTTACAAAAATATCGCCAATCATATATAGTTGGCATATGAAGGATTAGTAAGATTCGCCAAGGTTTCTACATTTTAAAATAAATTTCCATCCTTAAAATCATCCCTGATTATAGCTTATTCAATGCAACAAGTGTTTATCTCTGTAGTGTCCAATTTCTTGCCACCTTCAACGTGTCCAATAAAGGTGGGAAGTCTGGTTAAAGTAGCTCCACATTTAAAAAAGGAAGAATTGTAAACCAAGGTAAGGTGGCAAGTTGAGTTTAAAAGCATTCACACCCACGACCTTAATGGTGGTGTAAGGTTGTTAGTAGAGTGGTCTAAGTTTCCTATTGGGACTTGTAAGTCACTTCTTCTGCAAGTTGAAACACACTTTATCACAATCTTGTACTAGTGTGGAATCGGACATTAATTGTGGTGCTACTTATACCTAGCATTGGTTTTATGTAGAATTGCATGCACCTGTTGTTGGATGTAKTGGGGTTCATTCARCAAAATTGACAACTTTATCTTACTCTTKMTAAACATTGAAGGACTCTTCTCGAGTTGATGCAATGGATAGGGATATGTCGATTGGGGCCAATGGATGGAACCCCAAGCATGCYTGAAAAGGGTTGTTGYAGTTAGAAATTTGAAGAGTTTCATTGTAGCTATGTTGAACATAAGGAAGGATCTCATCCCATGTGCATTGATTTTTGGAGTTGTATGTCTCAAGGATGTGTACAATCATCCTATTGACTACCTTCATTTGTCAATCAATTTGGGGATGGAAGAGAATGGATTTTTTCAATGTGATGTCCATTATGGACCAAATCCTAGACCAGAGGATACTCAGGAACCTATTGTCCCTAGCATAAACAATCGTATCTAGAAACCCAAACATACTCGAAGCAGAGCTTAGCAATGCCTTCTATTGTAGCACTCTTCTTGTAGAGTGCTCAAATTTCCATTTCAAAGAACTGATCGACAACCACAAAAACACACTCATGACTATTCTCGATTGAGAGGAAATCAATATAAAGTCCATGGAGATTGACTCCTAAGGATTATCTATAGTGGACAGAGGAGTGTATAGTCGTTGTTTCTTGATTATAGGTCTGGTGATGGTACAAAAGGTACATGATTTGATATATCTTGTAATCTAATATCAGAGCTTCGGCTACTAAAAGTACTTCTAAATCACTGCCACTCTCTTATCTATGCCAAAATATCCTACCACCAAACAATAGTGCACCTTCCAAATCATCTTATCATGCTTACTTAAAGGAGGACAGAGACAACATAGAATTCCATCCTAGAGGTGAAAGATTTAAACCTTTTTTTCTTACAACGAGTGTCTAATATGTAGCAGTGAAGTCGAGATAATCATATAGTTGGAGTCACTCTAAATTCTAATGTCCACAAGAGTTGAGGACTATAATTAGTGCCACAACTAAAGGTTTATTAAGCTAGTATGCAACTTGATTGGTGTTTCCACTCTTATGGTTGGTGGTAGGTGGAACTATCAAAGTTAGATAGACCACTTATGATGGTGGTTGTTCTACAACTTGCCTTAAATTTGCATAAATTGCAAAGGCATATGGTTAGTGTGGATGACCATTTCCTTTCCTAAAATATAACACTTCCACTAGCGATGAGCTTGGACAATGGAGTAAATATTCTTGTCATATGTGGGGTATATGTGAACCATGTGAGTGAGTGTCTCATTTTGAGTGGGGACTACATTAATGGCACAATATAAGGCATTTATCTCAATTTTAAATGGTTGTTGTAGATCAAGTAGAATGAGGGTTAGTGATGAGTAGAGGTGACAACTTACCTCAATTTCTTTTTTTGTTTTGCCTCAAGCCAAAAAAACTTATCCTTGATCCCACCCTTGGTCACCTGGATTAGCTTGCCAAGCAATATGAGAGAACCCTAACACAAACTTGTGGTAAAAGTTGTCAAGGCCTAAGAAGTTGAGAAGTTCTATTAGTTTCTTAGGGTTGGTTGATCGTGGATCACTTGCACCTTGACGGGATCCATATGCAGATCATGATCATCCATGATGTACCCCACCTATCTATTTATATACATGTCAAATGTGGACTTCTTTAGCTTGGCATATAACTTATGTTGTTTTAGGGTTCTCAACACTTGTTCAATGTGCTTTAGATGCTCTTCACAAGTTCTGTTGAAGATAAGTATTTCATATATGCAAATGACCACAAAAGAGTTTGTGAATAGCCATAAAATATCATTTATCATCCCTGTGAATGTTGTTGGTGCATTAGTAAATTCAAACAACATAACCAACCATTTGAAGCCACCTTCTTTAGACTTGAAAGTTGTTTTTCACACATCAATTGATTTGATTGACATTTGGTTATAGCGTAAGATAAGATAAACTTTGGCACCTTTTATGTAGTTTAGTATATCGTCAATCTGAGGGATGGAGTATTATTGGTTCTTTATTGTTAATTTTTCAAGGCTATGTAGTTAATATATAGTCAAAGTATCTCATCCTTCTTATAAACTAGTACAATAAGGATGCCACAAGATGAGGTACTCGATTTGATGCGGCCATTTTGTATTGGCTCCTCGATATGGAAATTAATATGATCATTCTCCATAGTGGAGTGTCTGTATACATGGTCTTAGGTAGAGGGGCACTTGATGTCAAATCAATTGCATGATTTACCTAACAATTGAGATGTACACAAGTAGATGAAGTGAAGATGTCTCTATAATATTTTTCCACCAGTTGATCCACTTGTCTTTGCTATATAGAGGGGCCCCTTGCAAAGGCTTGGAAATCTGCAATGTCCCCCAACTCAACTAGGGAACGCTACTCACGTAATTATACACATAAAAATCGAAATTTTTGCTCAGTTGTTTACTGTATCTTACTAGCTACAATTTACTTCATATTTTAGACCAAATTTTGATACCCATAATGAAATGCATCTATATCATGCTAAATGAATAGGAAAGCAATAATTAACTCATTCACAACAACAATAACCATTCACATACACGGAGTTAAGCACGACAATTAAACTAAGGAAATAAATAAACACTTATCTTTTATAAAACGTTTATGCAACTACCTACTTGGGAAGGACGTTTCAACCAACCATAGACCTATTGTTTTAGATCTCAACGGTAAGTCACCCCCAAGCTGGGGCTAGGAATCTACAAGAGGAGGGTGCCTCTCACAATCCACTCATAGCTCACTAACACACAACCCACTGATATTCTCCTACAACTATCCTAAATTCCTTCTAACTCTCTTCCTCTTGGCTTTCCCAACCCAAGATAAGTACCCCTTCACTACTCTAAGTCCATCAAGTGTCCCATTTGTTTATCAGGGTCTCTCTAGCACGGGTAACTAGGAATCTCTCTAATGGGAACTCCGGGGAACTCACTACTAGGAAACACTACAAAAACCAACAACAACAATTGCTATTATAGTGAAACTCAAACAAGAGTACCCTCTTCATGCCCGACAACCTGGTTCTTCAATTTCCATCTCCAAAATGTTCCACATACGCTCCAACATGCTCCTCAATTTGCCCAACATTTTTACTCTAGCTCTTGTGCACTTTTTCCCTACTCTATACTTGTTGTTCATGCAAACTCAATGTGTAAAAACTGCCCGTAAGAGCCCATACGAATTTCCTCTATTTCCCCAAGACCATTGATTACTCACTCTGCCCAATGTTGATTGCTTCCTCCCCATGCTTTCCAATAACTATGGGATGTGACTCTCACACCCAACCTCTTACATGAGTTTAATGATTGGGTTCTCATACACTCAAACATAAATAGAAGGTTTCCCCAAATGATAATAAAACTTGGAAAACTAGGTTTGGATTAATACCCATAAACTATTCCCCCCCTTGGGTCCCCCTTATAAACTCTTAGGCATTCCCCTCTCTTGTGGATAAATCATCCCCCATCTATGTCCATATTCCTCGCAGCTGGTATCACATTATATTTATTAAAATTCAAAAAATACATTTCACATATTACATCGCTTGACCACGACCTCATTCTTTTTTTTTTTACACAAACTTGTAAATATTTTTCATTAAAAAGGTGTGGCCAAGACCACTCAGATACAAAAGTTCAGATTCAAAATTACATATCTAACCAAAATTCATTGTATTGAGCCTATTTTCCAACAAAATTCTAGCTTTTCCTTGATTTTGTTCCAAATTCTATCATTGTTACAGCTTTCGACAATGTTTCGACAGTAATAAATACCAGGAATACATATACATAGGCAAAACATAATTAATTGACTAAGTTTTTGGGTCTTCTATCATTTCCATTTTGAATGCCTCATAGTTCCTACTTGCTCTGGTCCTTATCCAAAGGTTCACTGAGATCTGGAATTGGGGCTATTGATGCTTCTGATGCAATTCTTACGCTACTTGTCGAAGACTATTGAACTCTGGTCTCCTCTTGTTGTTCTAGTCGCCTCTGAAGGTCCTCATTCTGACTCCTCAACACATTGACTTCATCTTGGAGCTTACCAATTAAGGTACAATAATGTACCAATGTTTCCAAAGCATATGTAACAATTGAATTAAGGGCATAGACTCGGATAAAAAATCTTTGGCAATCTTCTATTTCACTTAACTCCAACTCGCTGTTCATTTTTTTCTCAGCATCTCGTGGGTCCATGATTTTTCCCAATGGGTTAGCCTTTACAATCTCACGTAGTGCTTCAAGAGAAGATAAGATCGAGGACGAATTGACATTAGAACTGATGCCAAATGTCCAAGTCTCCCAAAGTAGTACTGAAATGCAACTGGAGGAGTGCAAGATTTTGTTGAACACAACTGCAATTGGGACCACACACCTTTCTAGTGAGAAAACTCCAAACAATTATACTAGTGAGGAGACGGAGGGGTGCTTCCATATAACGACCCAACTCACCTTTTTATTCGCTATTCCACCCTCGTTTTTCATCATGATAGAGCAGGTTGTTCGTAACCTACTATAATCATGGATGGAACTGGTGCATACATGGAGCTTAGTTAACCGAATTCGCTCATGTCTAGCCTCCACCTCCACGCTTGTGTTGATGTCCCTTACCAAATTAGCATGCTTCCACTTCATTGTCTATGCGTTTCCAGATCTCATATTCAGTATAGAAAGGTCCAAATCCATTGTTGCGCTCCTATGATGGTATTGACCACAATTCTTCCCCGTTGTCATAAATCTTACCTTTTGGACAGGTTAAGCTCCCCGTTGGACCAAGACCCCTTCTCTAGTCCAAAGACAGAATAAAACAAATGGTTGTTACATTCCATTTAAATCTAATTCAACAAATCAAACAAGAGAGAAGAAAAACATGGCGTACCTTATATCGATGTTCATCCTCACTGCTCCAATCCTTCGGCTTGATCTCCAAGCTCCTTAATGTAGATCAAGTTCTGTAAAGACCAACAAAGAAACTCTTCTTTCTAATATATATGATTAGATAAAGTAGATCTATCTATGAAGATTGAAACAACAATAGACAAGGAGATGCATAACACATTGAATTGAAGGGAATAGGCTAAGTTTATATTAATTGGAAAGCTAATGGCAAGTAATTACAAATCATGTTTGACAATGTTGTAACTTCTCCAAGCTCTCCTCGTCCAACCCATTGCATGAATCTCTTACGATCAGAATGATGATGCTTCAATAATTTCCTTCTCCCTTCACCGTGGAAATGCCTTCAATTTATAGGATTGGGAGGCTCAACCACCATGGGATAATTAGGGAAATAGTTGAGGATATGGCTCCATGATTTGGGATATGATCCTAAGATAGAGCCATAGGATAGGATTCAAACCAAAACAACATCATCCCTTTGGATTTGGCCCCTAGGAAAAAGTGGTATCTCCCATATTTACCTCTAACCAAAGTGGTGCTCCCCCTAAGTTAGAGATTGGGCGCCAGTGGCACCCCCTGAAAAAGGAAAAGGGAGCATTGGCACCCCCTACGCTTGGACAGGGGAGCACCTCTCTTCATAAATGCTCCAAAAATGGTCAAAATTCCAAGGGAAAAGATGTGGTTTCGACTGTCAAATGATGGTTTCTTCTTCCAACATGACTTAGGGGTCATGGAAAATGTTGTTTATGGTGTCAATCGAGTTTCAACACTTAAAAAAGTGTATGGTACACTTTACGACACTTAGAAAATAGTAAGGGACACTTTGTGGCACTTGCGACACTTAGGATGTGACATTTAAGTGTGGCATTTTGATGTGTAACAAATGCCTGCTAAAGTGTGAGGTCAAAAGAGCAACTGATGGCCGAAACACTTTACAAATACTTCGAGAAAAGGGCGTTGGAGTAGGAGAACCCGACAAAAGCTTCACATAACCATCAAACAATATAAATATATGTTTCTTTCCTGAGGCATGCATACCTATGCTCGAAATACAAACGACTCAAAGCATGGTCGTTGACCAATACATTGTGGATCCATGAGAATATTGACTAAGGATATGGCCACCAGAGATACAATGTGGATCCATACCTCCATCACATGAACTGATCGCAACCACAAAAGAATACACAATGGAGCTACAATATGATTAAAACATAGCCATAGGCCAATACAATGTGGACCTATGTGATAGTATATTTATCAGTAAGATCGCCAGCATGGAGATTATACTGGAATCTTTTACATTCTCAAATGATCTTCTTCACAGCTTGGGCAAAGTGCAAAATAGAGTGGGTGCTCAACCCATGGTCTTCGTCCCTATCCCAAGATGGTATGATTCTAGCCATGTGAATAAATGTCTTGATGTCGAACATGGTAGAAACCACTTGATTACCAATCATTGAGGTATACCATTAACAAGTGCGAGGAAAATCACCAATGATGACAATGATTCCCAAGGTACTCTTAGTACATCCCAACGAATGTGAATAAGTGAGATGAGGTTAAACATTTGTGAGATCATTCGATCAGAGGTCAATGGTGAAAACCTACTATTGGAAGCAAGGAGGCCTATCATTGAGGCATGCAGGTTCCAAGTTACTAATTTGTTTCCAAGTCTAATACTTGAATAATGTGTTGAAGTCAATTGGAAAAGACTCATTGAAGGAGGGACTTGATGTATCCCCTATCATAAACACAAAACTGACACAAGAAAGTGATGTGAGATGGTAGATTAAATGAGTACGAACTAACATGGGAATGAAAAATGGTAATACCACAGATGGTTGGTTGTGGAATAAACCTTCCTTTGAACATTGTGAGGCACAACACAAGACTTAGCAACATTGACTCATTTGAGGAATGGACCAAAACATAGTGTGACGATCACCGAGGCACTCTTCGGGTGAGCCAAAGGAGTAACATAACTCATGGGATTGGCATGACTTAGAGGAAAGTGAATTAACAAACTATATGGCGAGATGCAAACAGGTTCCATGTTCAAGGGTGACAATAAAAGATGCCATAAAGGATTCAAAAAACTTGACCCACTTCCTTCAATTTTCCCCCCACCATGATTGGCAAGTGCCTCTTTGTTTTTTTATCGAGCTTGAGGAGGATAACATATGGTCGAGATAGCTCGTCTTCAATGAGTCCCTTGACATATGTTTAACGAACTTGAAGAAGGAGAGGTTTGGTGTTATATCAGTCTTGGGGATTGGATCCATGTAAGTCCTTCAAAACGTGTTTTAACGATCCCAGACAAGGTAAGCTCGTGGTATTTTCATGTTTAGATAGTCTGAAAATATCTCAAAGAAGACTCCAAGGGCCTTTTTTTCATAAAGTTAGTCTCCTAAGCTCGAAAGAGAGTAAAATAATACGAAGGAGAATAATTCTAGTCATAATTGACTAAAGTATAGCTTTTTTGTAGTTAGTCTTATGAGGTCGAATAAAGGGTAAACTACCACTTGAAAGACGAGTCTTTGTGGTTTAATGAGCTTGAAAGATGACAAAGCATGCTAAAAAATTGACAAGGTCACCAAAAATGTTCCAATCCCTAGTAATCTACATTAAATAAGTCATCTTGGGAAGAAAACCTATCAGAAATCCCTTAATAATTCAATAAAAACATGAAAAAGTTTAAAAAAGGAGAGTTACCATTGTGAAAGAGGAAAAAATAATAACTAGTTCCAAGTGGTCAAAATGTCAACTAGTGAAAAATATGGTTCAGTTTTACCTCTTGTTACCTCTTGTCTTCTTGCTTTGGATTTTCCCCCAATTTGGAGCTGATTTTCAAGTGTTGATTGCGGGAGCTCAAGACCATCATTTGTTATTTCGTTTGGACTAGGTTGGTGCTCTTCTCCCCCTCTTTAATTTAATTGTCTTTATTTATCATTTCATCCATTCCCCCCCCCCTATTTTGAGCCCTTTTGGAGCCCTCTTGGCTCCCTAAGGCACTGACGCTTCCTCAAGGTGTCATTGGGAGCCCCACTTTTGGATAATGGCGCCCTAGTATACACTCAAGGGGAGCGTTGGTGCCCTAATATCCACTGTAGGGGGGCTTTGGGTGTAAAAAAGAAATTTTTTTCTTTGTTTGGCTTATGAAAAAGCAGTTTTTGAGTTTGCAATTTGGCTAATGATTTCTTTGGTGATTTGCTAAAGTTTCAAAGCCAAAAATTCTTGAGTGGAAGGACTGCAAGAACGAGAATGATGATATGGCAACTTTGCATGATCCACAAGCAAGAGTGGCACTTCAAAACTGTGGTTTATTGAAGTTCTTCAAGGTCTAGAATATGAGGAAGGAAGTGCTTCTTTTGAAGAATTTGATAGGGTTATGGATACCACTGATCAGATTTTTCATGTAGGCCCTCATTCTCTGGAGATCAAGATTGAGGATATATATTTCTTGACGGGGCTCACTAGACGAGGTGCACCCATTGTTTTATCTGGTCCTCAAAATACAAAGTTGTATACCGAGGTCTACATCGAGAGGTTATGCAAGGCAGGGTCCCATAAGCAAAGTGACATAATCACAATAAAAGATGTTAGAGATCTCCCATTGCATGCCATCTTATTCACTATAACTAAACTAGCAGGAAACACTAGTCCTCATCCAACTTCAAAATTGCAAATGGAGTATGTGGTCGAGTGTCTTCAGCCAAACAATTTCAACCAGTGTGCAGGTTTCCTAACGAATATCAAATATCAAATCTTCAGGTTTAGTATAGGGAAACAAAAGAAATTTTGTTATGGATCGTTTCTTGTGTCGTTTTTCATGGAACAAGTACATGTGATACAGTCTCAGATAGCTTTGACAGAGCGTCTCCAATCCGAGCCTAGGATGGAGCGATTGACTAGACTCTCAGCATGGTTGGGAAATGATCCTCAAATTTTTGTCTTCGATGTTGGTTTCTTTGAGTGATTGAAGAGACAAATTTCGATGATCAAGGATTATCCCTATGTTGTTATGGATTTCAGAGGCAGTTTGGATTTAATACTCCCAAGGGGAGTGCATTGAGATGCTTCAGGTACGTTCTTGAAAAACATGACCTTGAAAAGTTTTTGTTTTTGGTTTTTAATATGTGTATTTATTTTGTTGTACAAAGGGGATCTAAACATGTTTTTTTTCATCATGCAGATAGAGGAGTAGAGCGACCAGTCGATATGTCGGTGCTTGATTGACGCGGTAATGCTTAGGAAGGAGGGGCAGGTGCCGGAGCTGAAGGACTTGAAGATGTAGAGATAAACCTTAAGGGGTTCACTATGGGTGTCCCCACGATGAGGTTACGAGATGTCCCTTATCACCTTCAGAGGCACACAGTGGGAGTGGAAAAGTGTCTCAGCCATTTACCGCGGTGAGTGGCCAAAGCAATAATTTGTTACCATGAACATAATGTAGCATATGAAGACGAGTAGAGTCTCTTGTTTAGCATTGTCCTTTTTTGTGATGATGTATGGGTGACATAGCCCAAATTNTTTCATCGTCTTATCTTAAAGTATTAAAATGAATAATGTTTTTCATTTTTTACACTTGTATTAGCTTTGTAAAATCTTTATGTATGTGTGAAATGCCAATCTAATATAAAATTTGCAAGTGAATCAATCACTACATTAGATTCCCTTGGTATGTGTCAATATTGAATAAACTCAAATGATCATTCGAGGAGACGAAATCTTAGGTAGATTCGAAGCAACATAGGATCACTAACATAGTAGGTGTGGTTTAAATGGAAAACCACGAGTTGTGAGTCAAGATGGACAATTAGGTGAGAGATGTCAAGAGAGGAAGCTTTTGTTAACAACCCAATCACAACGTGATATTCGGTGACATTATTTGTTGCAGGACCAAGACAAGCTACTCCAGAGCTCACTAACTTGTCAGTGGGGCAATAGACTACCCAAGTCGCAAAAGCCAAGTTCCAGGTGTGTCAACTAGCACTGTCTGTGAATCTGAAATATATGAAAGAGGACGTCGACATCTGTGCATTTAAGCACAAAGTGGGATAAGAGGCCATGGGTGAAACAAATCCTTACAGTTAGAAGAAAAACATCACACCAAAAAACAAAAAACACGCAAAAAGGTAGTGTACAATAGTGTACAAAGCACAAATGCAAGATAAACCTAGGCATAATACTTTTTCATATAGAGCCATTATGAGGCTCTTTCAAAAGGATTCCATCATAGTCGACGAGCTCATACGCACCTTTTTGTAGCATGTGCTTCATGATGTAAGGGTCGTGCCACATAGGTTCTAGTTTTCCCGCCCCTAGTTTATTGTGGTCTTGATCATAGACTAAAACAAGGTCTCCTTCATTGAATATGCAAGGTTGAACGGATTTTTCATATTGGGTCTTGATGCACTTTTTGTGATTGTCATTGGTGAGAGTAGCATTGTGACGAGTTTCATCAAGTTTGGACAAATACAAAATCATTCCTCCTCAACAGAGGTATTGGGTAAGATCTGTATGGTGATTTTAAGTGATGGAATCTCGCATTCAATCGGGAGAACTGCCTATAGTCCATAAACTAAATGGAAAGGTGTGAAACCAATGGTAGTTTTGATGGAATTTCAGTAAGCCCAAAGTGTCGAAAAAAATTTAAGGTGCCAATTTGTTTTATGCACCCCCACCATTCATTGGAGCATGGTTTTCAAGACCTTATTGATGGCCTCTACTTGATTGTTTTCCTGAGCATAGTAGGGGGATGAGTTTTCATGTTGAAAACCCAATTTGGTGTTAAGTTCGACCATCATATGGTTATGGAAGTGTGACCCATGATCAGTGACGATGGCTTGTGGGAATCTGAATCGCGTGATGATGCGATTGAATATGAAAAGAGCAACAATTTTACCATCATTTGTGGACGTGGGCTTATCCTCAACCCATTTTGTAAAATAGTTGACTGTGACTATAATATACCCATGCCCCTCGACCGAGGTAGACTTACATTGTATAAAATCGATGCCCCATTTTGAAAAGGGTATGACGACATCTATGGATGGACTGAAGCATGATGAGTATGCTTTTTATGGTGAAAGATTTGACATGGTTGACATTTCTTGATCGTGTCAATACAATCTTTGAAAATCGACGGCTAGAAATATCCTACGCGTAAGATATTTTGGGTTGTAGCCATCCCAGAAAGATGACCGCCACATGCTCCAGAGTGATAATCATTCAAAACATGTTCGACTTATTCATGGGTAAGGCATCGTCGTAAAACAATGTCAATACCTTGACGATATAAGGTGTTGCAAACAATGAGGTAATGTTTTGCATGATGGCGAATACGACGACGTTCTTTTCATGATAGTTCAGGCCGAAAATGTTGGGTTTGGAGATATAAGGTGGTGTCTCCATAACATGGGTCAAACGAGCTGATGAGGAACAATGACTCATCTGGAAGAGAGTCAATGGGATCAGTTTCTTCATCGGGACGGGGAATATTGCAAATGAGTTCCGTAAAAACCAAAGGCTTTTTAGCTTTGCATTTGGCAAATTTAAGATCGAATTCTTGAAGAATTATGATCCATTGTGAATATTTGCCCCCCAATACTTGACATGTCAAAATGTGATACATGGGGTTTATGTCAACGATGATAGTGGTCTTACAGAACAAGATATAATGACGAAATATTTGTACAACAATCATTGCTGCCAAAGCCAACTTCTCAACATGTGAGTAATGGGTTTCAACACCTAAAAGACACTTACTAAGGTAATACACAACGTGTTCTTCACCATATTCAAGTTCTTGAACTAGTACCATTATTATGGTAGAAATAGACGTTGTTAAATAAAGGATGTAATCTCTCGTATAATCAGGGGGATGAAGTAATGAAGAATTAACTAATGCATCTTTGAGTGTCTCAAATGATTGTTGAACTTGGTCATCCCAAATAAAAGGGATGCCCTTCTTCAACAGACACACAAATCCTTTCATTATTTTGACGTGGTTCTGGATAAAACGACAAAGAAAGTTTGCCTTCCCATGTAAAATTTGAAGTTGGTGCAGGGTTGCAGGTGGTGGTAAAGATAAAATTGCTTTAACCTTCAAGGGATCAACCCGAATCCTGTCCTTGGAGACTATGAACCCTAGTAGTCTACTTGTTTCGACGTAGAAAATACACTTGTGTCGATTCAAACGTATGTTGTAGTGACAACATCTAAGAAAAATGGCTGGAAGATGATCGATATGATACTCTCAACAAAGAGAATGAGTAGGTAGGTCATCGAGGTAGGGATCCACTATGTGTTTGATGTCGTGAAATGCGTATGACATGGCTCGCTGGAAGGTAGCGCCGAAATTTTTAAGACCAAAAGGAAGTTTACGGTAAGCAAAAGTCCCCCATGGGTAGATGTAAGTTGTTTTGTGTTGATCATATGGGAGGATATCAATCTGATTATAACTAGAAAAATTGTCCATGAAAGAAAAGACGACACTTCTAGCACAATTATCAATTATCTGGTCAATAAAAGGGGTAGGGTAATTGTCCTTAGGGAAAGCCTTGTTAAGATCCTGATAATCGACACAGACTCTAATCGTTCCCTATCTTTTCATGATCGATACAATGTTGGAAACCCAATCAGTTAATGGAACAGGGTAGATGAAGGCAACTTTTAAAAGTTTTGCAACCTCTGCTTTGATGGTCGTAGTCTTCCGAGGGAGCACAGGGCAAAGTTTCTGTCTAATAGGTTTAACAACAGAATAGGTTTTGATCTCATGAATGAAAATAAAAGGATCAATACATGTCATCTCCTCATAACTTCAAGCAAAAACATCACGAAATTATTTAAACGAGGTTGTGTAATCTTCAATTTCTTTAGGTGTACAATTCCAACCAAGTTGGATGTTTTCCACAACACTAGTTTTCCCCTAGATGTCGATAAAAATGGTTTGCATGACGTTCGCAAGATTTCCCTCAGACACAATGTCTTGTATAAGAATAGGTGATTGAGGGTTATCAACAATATCATGTGAAACAATGGATTCAATGTCATTCTCTAACACATCCTCATCTTGGAGAAAAGATGATCGGTGGTGATGGTCTTCCCAAGGTAATTCTTTGATACTCATAACCTCCATAATGAACTCATCTAATGGGGAAATTTATTACGAGATAATTGAAAGAGGGTGGAGGAGAAGTTAACCATGATGGTAGAGAATAGAGATCAAATGCAACAATATGTTGATCATCAAAATCAAGGTGAGAGGTAGATTGGATAGCATCGTAGGCAGCCTTTGAGGGAATAAGCGGCACATAGTCACCTAGTTCTTCAATTTCTGATTGACTAGGTACTACCCAAGGATCGTACGATTGAGGGGATTGTTGTACCATAGTCAAAATCATGTTGAATGTGGTTGTCGAAGGTGAGGGATTAGGGGCAGATAAAGGAAAAAATCACATGAGTGAGGAGTCCTTAAGGAGATCGACCCCCACACTTTTGTATTCTACATTAGATTGTCCTAAGAAGGGAACATTGTTCATCGGTTGGTTATTTAGATCATGTGTACAATAGTCGAGTTGGTCTATGGTAATGATCTTCCCTTGATGGAGGAATTACAAGATGCAAAATACCATATATGGGACGACAGACATTGCGTAGAACCAACTACGACCAAGTAACAAATTGTAATATAAGTGTGCATCAATTACTTTGATGTCGATTGTGACAATTTTCCCTTTTAAACCTACCGTGAAGGATTGTAAGAGTCCGTATGATTGAAAACCATGTCCGTCAAACGCTTTTAGGGTGGTAAGAGATCAATTAAGTTTTAGAGAACCAATGGCTTTCTAGCAGAACAAAGACATGAAACAAGTTGAAGCTCCTTCATCCAGAACAATACGCTGGATGTTTTTCCCATGAACCATAGTGTGAATTTGAAATTCTAGGTTGTGGGAGAGCCTAGTCTTAAAGTACTCCAGCTTAAACATAATCACATCTGATGTTTCTGAATCTACAAATCCAATGGCTAATAACAAAGTCCTGCGTTGACTTTGACAATTTTGCAGGAATTCGAGAGTTGACATTGCACAAGGTGCTTGCGTGCCAAGTCTTCCACAATATTGTAATTTTGGGTGGCACAAGAACTTGGATTAAGGATCGACTTCCGAATTGTGCCCTTGGGTGGGTGCAATATTGAATCAACAACTAGTTTCTCAATCTGGAGAGGGGTTGAGGATGGAGTAGGATTTAGAGTGGAGGGTTTATCCGTAGTACCTCCATTGGTTTGATTATGTTTATCTGGAGGAGTATCATAGGTCTTTCCTCTGGTGGTCAAATTAATCATCTCATTACATATGAAAAACTAAGCATCACTAAATGAAGCATTCCCATGATAGGAATGACCTGCATTGCCCCCTTGCAGAGGGATAGGATTTTGAGCAACCATTTGTTGTTGTTGAGGAGGGAAAGGGTTAGTTAGCAGTGCAAGAGGAGAATTAATTTTAATAAATTTGTTGACTTCCTCTCAACGAGGACAATCTTTCGTGTAACGACCTTTCGTGCAAATCATGTAGGGGAACTTAGCTTTCTTCTTTTGCTTGTTTTCAACAGTGGGTTGGGTTTTAGTATTATCATGCTGATTAGAAGATTTATTGGATTTGCCTTTACCTTTCTTATTTCCTCTAGGTTGCTGAGATGAAATGGATTGTATCGCATTAACCTCAGAGGTCAAAGCAAGAGTGGAAGTAGTCTTGGTGTTTTTAGTAGTCCAGGATGAAGCTGAGTTTGGGGCCGAATGGCCTTGTTGCCCAGTTGGTTGAGCAAAAGATCGTGATTTAATGGAACCTATAATGCCATTAGCATGGGTTTTTGTAGCTGGTCTAGATGGATCAATTGTGGGACGAGGAGCATGAGGGATCGAGTCATAGAGAGTGCCTAACTTGGAGTAAACCAAGTCTAAATATTGAGCACGACTGATCGCCTGCTCTTCGATAACAACACCGGCCATGTTAAAATCTCGAGTGATAGGTGGTAGAAGAGATTTTATGAACCAATCTGCTAAAAGTTGGTCCAGAATAGTGGCTTTGATGAGACAACGTCACCACCTCCCCTTGTGTATATGATCAAATATGTGCATAGAAGCGGTTTGTTTAAGCGATGTCAAAAGCTCAGTATTGATTTCATAACGAATCGACGGTTGGAAATGTGTCAGAAAATACACGGCAAGAGAGTTAAAACCAGTGAAAGAATTATGTGGCAACTCAATGTACCATTTCGTTGCTGCACCCGCAAGAGTTAATTGGAAAAGTCTCAACCTAATAGAGTCATCCATCAATGAGTTTGAAGAACAATAAAGATGGAAAGTCATGACGTGGTTGTTGGGGTCCTCTTCAGGTTTTCCATCAAACTTAGGAATATCAGAAGGAAGTTTCACTGGGATAGGGGGCTAGAATACCGAATGATAAATACGGTCATTGGTCAATCGAGACAAGTTTGGAAAATCTAAAGTTGCCAAGAAAGGAATATGTCGACTGACCTGTGTATATTGGTAATAGTCATGAGGCATAGGAACACTAGTAGGACCGTATGATGGTTTTTGTTGTGTGGAAAAACCATAGGGCCCTCCCATATACTGTTGTTGGCCAAATGGCCCCTCATGTATTGTAGTTGTCCTAGTTGTTCCCCAAAATATTGAGGTTGCCTTGATTTCCTAGCCAGGAAAAATGTTTGGCCAAGTTGTCCACCAATGAAAGGAGGTTGGCCTAGATGTCCACCCATGTAGGGTGATTGTCATGTTTGACCACTCATGAAGGGTGGTTGGCCTAGTTGGCCACCGATGAAAGGTGGTTGACTTAATTGTCCCCCCACATATTGAAAATTCCTTAATGGTCCTCCACGAGGATGTAACTGACATGTTGGTCCCATACCTGATCCACAATCAGATCCAGGAGGCTTCCCAGGTCTAGAAAAGGATCAAAAATCAAAGTTCTCATAATCATATGAAACCAATTCCATTGCGATCGTCTCGTCGCGCTGATTTCGGCCATATATTTACTTTCTCAAATGGACTCCGTATGCGAGAGTTATTGCACTCTAACCGTTTTTCCAAACAGGGAAAAAGTAAAAAAAAAATTCAACAGTCAAAGGGTGACGTGGCACTCTCTGAAGGTGACATGTGGCAGTGGCAGAGATGACATGTGGCAGGTTGCAAGATTGACTATATAGTGACAAGGACCAATAGCATATTGACACATGGCATCGGAAGACAACAAATGGTGGAGTGCCACGTGGCCCAGACATGGACTGCCACATGGCACCCATTGGTTGGACATTAGGTTCATTGGCAAATTTATTGTGGGAGTCGACAGGATTTGAACCAGTGACCTCCACATCAATGTTAAGCTTTAACAACGGCCGAAAAACAAATACGCCATGCACATTACTTCTTAAAACATTGTTGTTTAATTTTAAATAAAGTGTATGTATTTTGAATGGAGGGCGGAAAGGGGTTGGGGCTAAGCCCCAGCCCATGGTTTTTGTTGTTACATATGACCACCAGAAATAAGGGCATGGGGGTCTTCTTTTAGCCAACAAGTCAGTGTGAATATAGCCCTTGGTTAAAGGTTGTTACACTTACCACTCATGCGACCAGGTGTTCAACATGCAGGGGGCCAGCGCGCAGCCCTTTGGGCTGGCGCTTGGCCATATAAAGATGCCATATGACCATTAATAGGGGGGCGCGCACCAGTCTAGGGGGCTAGGCCCTTTATTGTTGTAGAAAGTGGGTTTTAACTATACAGTTTGGATTTTTTATTGTTTTTAAGCCTGCAATAGTGGATTTTGGCCATTATTGGGAGATATTGGACTCTTTTTGAGCCCAGATTTTTGGAGGAAGTTGGGGAATGATAACCAACTCAAGATCTATATAAATCAGGCCTGCCTATTTGAGGCCATGGAGAACAGTCAAAGCAGAGTTATGCTGAAGCAAAACAAAGCCAAAGCTATTTTTATGCAAGGAAGCTATTGAGGAGCAGACGCTTGCGGGCCATTTCTGGGAGCTCTGGTCATCCTTTTACGTGTCGTTTCTTCTGATGGGTTCTAGAGATCTGGGATAACATGACCAGATCAGTCTTGTAGTCTTATGGCACTACTGCAATGTACTTATTAATTTTTGAACAGAAATAAAGAAGCCTCCCCCACTAAGACAAAGGCCCAGAGACGTAGGCAATTTTGTGTCGAACTCTGTTATCACTTCTATTGTTATGGTTTGTTGTTCTTATTGCTTCATTTCAGTTCTGTATATGTTTTCATGGCTGTGATATAATTCTCTTCTCTTCATCCTCTTTCATTAGCTTCCTGAATGGTTAATACACACATGCTTAATAACTCAACCACAGTCATTAAAAGATCTTTTCGGATCAATAACATGTTGTTGTTGAGGGACTTGTTGTTGTGGGAGCACGGGTTTTACAGATTGATTAGGGAAATATCCTTGTGTAGGAGTACCCGTTGGAATTGATTGGCCCCATAATGGATTTACAACTCCTAGAAAAGGTTGTCCAAGATACATGCCAACAACAGTAGGTGTGGAAGGATTAACATGAATAGTTTTCCCCCAGGCTTGTTGTTGTCCCAAGGCAAGGGTTTGTGTCGAGGTTGAAGGTTTCCCCCCAGGAAAAAAATGCCCTCAACTCATAGGTTGAGTGATAGTTGGGATTTTTCCACTGACTAAGGGTTTCCCTCCAGTAGGATTTTTTTCAGTAATAGAGGATTTCCCCTCGGTTGAAACTTATGTCACAGAAGGATTATGTGTCCTAAGATGAAGCAGTGTCCCAATAGGATTCTTTGCAGTGGGATTTTGTATAGTGGTAAAACATTTCCCCTTAGCTGGGGTTTGGCCTCCCATTGAAGATTGACCTCTAAATAAAGTTGTACTCATTGATACAGTGGGAGATGGAGGATGAGTAGCTTGTGTAGCTGAGATCATATGAAAAACATAATTTTTGACCATTTGACTGGTGGGATGACCAAGTAAATCACTTGGCGTGTGCATGTGTGGAATTAGTGAATCAGGAATATTATCTAACTCGTGTGCGAAGGGAGATGTATTCGCAAATGATTGTGTTGGGGTTACCTCGGTCACTGATGTGTCTAGTAAAAAGGAAGCACCAGCAACATCGACCATAAGGTTAGGTGTTCTCAATTCTAAAGATAGAATGTCTTCATATGGTACAAGTGGTAATTGAGGAGGAAAATCGAGTTCATATTCAAGGTCTCATGAAGCAGGTATCCGTAGAATTAGTGGACCAAGAGGATTGGTTATAGGTGGGTTTGCAGGAACAAAACCATCTTGAAAACCAATGCTTTTTCTCGTAAATAGTTCAGGAGCAGTTACACTCCCAGTCTCATAGATAACCTCTTCATTTATTATTCCTTTGTGAGAATGATTTCATGATGAATGAGGAGATAAGGGTTCATAGCCTTCTGGAGGCAACCCTTGCATCCTACGAGATTGACGAAGACCATCGCCAGCTAGAGTTGAAAATAAAAATGCTTAGGCCAACTATAAGTGAAAAAGAATTATACCCCTAAAAATATAAAAGTATTCAACCGGGAAAACAATAGTAGGATCTTCCGAAGATGGGATATCAAGCTGTCAACAAAGAAGTGAGAAGCAGTTACATCGACCTCCACGCATTGGCCCTTCTCGGTGCAAGTAACCCTCGCTTCGTAGGGTCACCCTCCAAGGGTATTGAAGGTGTGATGCGATGAATACCACACGTATCATGGGAAACCCCCCACAGTCACCTTTGTAGATACCTAGAAAAGGCCACTAAGGTTACCAGCTCGCAGCCAACCTTCGGGTGGGTACAGTTGACAATCAGGACCGAACGTATGGTCAGGATATCAAAGTCTAAAAGTATCCAAGAGAACTGAAGAAAAGTGGACTAAAAAAACTCCTAAGGACCTCAAATGGATTAGGGATTCATGAAGCTCCAAGACCAAATGAAACTAGTCGTTTCTTAGGAAGAACCCCCAATATACGATCTTTTCGCTAAGGTTGGTCAATATTTGGAGGGGTAATATTTGTTGCTCTCATGTACGCGACCTCATGTTTAAAATATGTGTTAGATTGGCATCTCGGCTATGCTTATATGAAAATTAGATTTCACCACTCTCTAGTACTCTAGAGTCTGTTTAGTAATCTTTGGACAATTTACTCACTTTCCCTAGTTTAAAGATCTTAATTCCTAGACTATTGTTGGCGTGCTATAAGTCAAAAAATGTTCTAGTTGATTTTATTAGCGCGTGGTTGATTTTAATGGCTTTTTACTCAAAAGGTTCATGGAGATGAAACTGATGGTGTGTGAGACTCAACTCCAATAGAATGCAAAAGAATGATATGCAATGTTTTCTCTTCGATGAATTCTATGTATGGGAAGGAGAAGAACTCTATTCTTCTTAACACAAGCACTCAAAACAAAACAAATTTTCAAATTTCATTTTCAAGGACAAAGAGACACCAAATAATCAAGCAATTTCTTCCGAAATCCAATGCAAATGAAAGGCGAGCTCTTTTCAGATCATACACCAAAACAAATTTCCTAAAATGCAAGATATTTTTCCTTTTCTCTTTGTTTGATTCGATGCAATGAAATATGCAAAACTTTTAATGCTTCTTTTTCTTTCAAATGAAAAGAAATGAATCAATGTTTGACACAAAGAGATGTGAAACAAAAACAAACAAAGTGTGAAAGGAAAAATGAGGACTTTGAAAGAAATCAAGTATAAGAATGGGATTCACAACTTGTTTAATCAGGAACTCAAAGATGTAAAAGAGAACAAAACGATCACTCTTTAATCAATTCCTGAAAATGAGTAACAAGAAAAATGATTCAAACTAGGTTGTAGTAAGCAAGAAAGTCTTCAATAAAAAAAAAGGTGTTCCAAAGAAGACCAGAAGTCTCAATACTAAACAACCTTTGCAAACTCTAGTTGATGAAAATGTCCAAACAATCAAGCAATCTGAAAACTTTGCAAGATGAAGATCAAAGAACTGAAAGGTTGGATGAATCAAGGGATCTTGTGAACCCAAGGTGACTAAATAATTTCACAAATAGGAGAGGTTTGAAAACAAAAAAAAGAATAAACGAAATGAGTGATAGATAGTAATTTCTCAAGCAAACAAAGTCAAAGACAAATAAGGAGAATTTGGGCTAAAAGCCACTTGATAACATATCAAGTAAAGTTAGGTGGAAGCCAAAGGAAACATTGAAAAGAAGGGACTAGCGCCCCTGGTATCAAAGAGATAGAGCACTATGGTGAGCCCTAGAAGGCTAAGGGTGAGTGCCAGTCAGGTCAGTGGCGCCCTGGTAGCCACTACATGGGAGTGTTGGTCCTGGAAAAGCTTAAAAATGGCTTCTAAAAACTAAAAATCAGTAAATGACTTTGTAATCTCTTCAATTAATAAGAGGGAAGGGGAAATGACTTAGGGTCAACAATAAAACAAACAAGATCTAATCACAATCAAGGATTTAAGACGAACCAAAAGAAGAACTAATCAAAGTCCATCCCCAGTGGAGTCACCATTTTTTTGTTATGAGAAATCTTACCCTGCACATTGGTTAAGCTCCCCTTTGGACCAAGACCCCTTCTTTGGTCCAAAGACATAATAAAAAGAATCATTGCTACATTCCCTTTGAATATAATTCAACCAATCAAACAAGAGAGAAGAATAATATGGCGTACCTTATTTCGGTGTTCATCCTCACTGCTCCAATCCTTGGGCTTGATCTCCAAGCTCCTTAACGCCAATGAAGTCTCACAAAGACCAACAAAGAAACTCTTCCTCCTACTGTATATTATTAGATAAAGAAGATCTATCTATGAAGTTTGAAACAACAATAGACAGGTATATGCATAACACATTGCCTTGAAGGGAATAGGATAAGTTTATATTAATTGGAAATCCAATGGCAAGTACTTACAAATCATGTTTGATGATGCAGTAACTTCTCCAATCTCTCCTCATCCAACCCCTTGCATGAATCTATTATGACCATAATGATGATGCTTCAATAATTTCCTTTCCCCTTCACCATGGAAATGCCTTCAATTTATAGGATTGGGAGGCTGAACCACCATGGGCTAATTAGGGAATTGGTTGAAGATATGGCTCCATGAGTTTGGATTTGATCCTAAGATAGAGCCATAGGATAGGATTCAAACCACGATAGCCTCATCCCTTTAGAGTTGGCCCTCAGTAAAAGGTGGTATCTCTTGTATATTCCTCTAACCAAAGTGGCACTCCCCCTGAGTTAGATAAAAAGCGCTAGTGGCGCCCCCTGAACAAGGAAAAGGAAGAATTGGCACCCTCTAAAATTGGACATGTGCACGCCACCCTTCATAAATGCCCCAAAAATGATCAAAATTCCAAGTGAAAAGATGTGGTTCCAACTGTTAGATGATGGTTTCTTCTTCCAACATGACTTATGGGTCATGGCAAATGTTTTTTATGGTTTCAATCGAGTTGCAACACTTAGCAAAGTGTTTGGGACACTTTACGACACTTAGCAAAGCATAATGGACACTTTGTGACACTTAGGATGTGACATGAATTACACTTGTGACACTTAGGATGTGACATTTAAGTGTGGCACTTTGATGTGTAATAGTCGCATGCAGACAAGATCTCCCCTTTAATGTTATCTTGATGAAACCTCCCTTACCTATGTGCCTCTGTCTTATCACGTTCCACGAGAGCTATTACATGTCAATGTGATGAGGGCCTTGTCCACGCGTCCACCCATATATCACATGGGGAGACTTCGGAGATGAGGGCTTAATCATATGGTCACGGGGGGGAGAGGTGATACTCCAAATTGTTAGCCCTCACATGACCTTGGGGATTTCCAATGGCCAAGTTTTCGATTGTGTCTGCTGCAGTGTTATATTGTCTGACCACATGATAACATTTCACTTGGAGGTTTCCAAGTGAAAGACGCATATGATCCACAATTTTCCTTAATTGAATATCCTTTGGCGAGAAGTCAAAAATACAAATTCTAATCAAGTTTTTGGAGTTCCCTATTATATTGAATCTAAGAATTTTTTGTTGCTTGACCAGTTGGATGCCTTGATACAAAGCATAGGATTATGCCTTGTTGGTGGTGATAATTCCTAGATTCCAATAGAAATAAAAAACTTTGTGTCCACCAAGTCCATACATTACCCCCCACCCCTACACCTACCTCCCCTGAACTACAACCACATTCATATCTACATTACACTTTAATTAAACTGGGAATTATAGTGGGGATGTTACATAATCATGATGATTTTATTTGCTCCTTTCGCCAAACCATAAAGAGAAAAAGTCCCCTAATCTCAGAGATCATTATCCTACACTACATAGTAGTGATTTAAAAGATTGCAGTAAACAAGGTTACCTTTGATATCCTATAGATATGACCTCCTAGTGTAACAATGAGACTACAAGGCCTACAATAGTAAATAAAAATGCACTTCCACATATATGGTAACCTAATATAACATCATAAGCTTCCAATAGGGAAATGTCAGACAATACCTCATCTTTAAAGTGCTCCATGTTATGTTGCAAGCAACATTGTTGCATGATGCAGATGTCTCATCCCTGCCTTAGCCAACCAATGGTGTATGGATGGGGGTGTGACATTGTTTGCATCCTCACCTTCTTAATTATATATATTGAGATTAGGTCCTCCTGGATGTCATTGTCAACAACAAAATGTAAGGGATTGCCCTTCATACACATCTATGAATGGAAGAGGCATTGTCTCTCCTTGAACTTATTTAGTTCCTCTAGTTGGATCTTTGCAATGGCGACATTAATACTTGGTTCTACATTGATAATTTGTTTTCCCCTATCTATGGTCTCTAGTGGCATCAAGGATGAACCAAAGTCCAAGGCTTTCAATTGGGGCAATAAATAATGTCTAGCAAAACATTTGTCATTATTGTGCCATGGGATTTTATGGGTGTCACACCATTTACATGTATCCTTCTTAGATTTTCCATTTTCCTTCTTTGCATGCATATTTTTCTAGTTGTCTTAAGGTTATTTATCTATACTTTGTCCTTTGTATAGAGAGTTAGGGTCACCTTTACCCCTCTTTTATCATGGTTGATTTTCAATACAAAACTCTTTCTTACTCTTCTACCAATAATGTTCCTCAATCTCGGTGTCATAACATTAAGTCTCTCCTAGCAAAGAGATGTCCATAAACTAAATTTATGTTTAGATGTATCTATATAGGCCATTACACTATTTTATAACCATGTGCCACCCAAATTTGTTGCTACTTAGCCTTGTGTGTAGGGTTAGAAAGGAATTTGTGTACTCCCATATAGTCTAATCCTTAACCCAAAACAAGGTTATCCATCTTATATATTGGTTATCATAGTTTCCAACAAAGTGATACTCCTCGCGAGCATCAACAAAATACACCCAAGTGGGTTTTGTCTCTTGCGCTCTAAAACCATCTCCAACGTTTTTCTCACAATGCAAATCCCACTAGTGCTTGACACGAGGAAGGGGCTTCCAGAGCTTGAAGGTAATATTCTCAGTATTGGAAAAGTTATGAACAAAAAAATAACCTTATAACTAGTCTAACCATCTCCCTAAAGCTTCTATGTCTAACTTACCTTCAAATAGAGAGATATAATATATGGATATATGCTTGTCATGTCTCACTAAATACAACATCGCCTAGATGCTCAAAGCCTTAGCACAATGATCTAGTGGGGTCACATTGGATTTTGGTGCATTATTGTTGAAGACTTGAGTAATGAATGATGTATAGGCATGTGCTAATAAATTTTTGGTTAGGTTAGTGTCGCATGGAACCAAGACTTGTATCGCACTGGAATTGAGCTTGGTGCTTGAAATAGGTATTGTGTAGGTTGAAAGGGTTGCACACTAAAAAGTTATCGTGCCTGAAAGGTTTTGCAAATTCTTTCTCAAATCAATATCTATCATTAATGACATGGTGAGGAAGTCCATGTAGCTTGTATATGTTCTTGAAGAAGGCTTCGAAGATGTTGTGTGCTTCCTAGAGATAGGAATAACCTGTGCATACATAGTAAGTCAATCGGTTATATCATCATTAACATCCTTGCCTTTAAAGGATGGTAATTCTATGATAAAATCCATAGGGGTTTCATTTCATCTGTGATATTATGGGATGGATTTTTTTTGCAACAACCTAGATACGGAACAATTCGAACCTTATTACGTTGGAAAACATCACATTTAGTTACAAGTCATGCAACGATTTGTTGGAACCTCAGGTTCTAATGGTTCATCACACTTCTCTTAGAATCAATTGGTTGGGTGATTGACCATATATCTACATTAGTCGATCGATTAGTCGACAATCTCGTCGGTCGGATAATTGACCAACAGTTGAAGACAGTTGATTAGTGGATCGAGCAATCGAGCAATCGACTATGAGTTGGACACATGGATGGTTGAGTCGAGCACCCTTGTCAAGTTGACTAGATAGCGCTGATTTGACATAGTCAACTCCAACCACTGACAATTGTATGTGGACAAGATCTGCTCGATTCCAAGGAAGTTGGTTAGATATTGAGGCTATAAATAACATACTCGATGGGTCATTATCATGTGTGTTAGATGTGAATGTTGAACATGGTGTTCATGTTCAATATGCATTGTGATTTTTTGATCACAATGCGTTGTGCTTAAGTGTTGTAACAATGTCTTTAGACACCACTTGTTTTCTTTGAAGGTTATTCCTCTTCAACTATCTTCAGTTCTATTTATTTGTTTCATATCAGGTTACACCCAATCAACAACATGGTATCCGAGTGATTGGTTGTGACCTCGCATGTTGTCTGCAAATCTTGTTGAGTCGGATTTATTTATGATCGACTCTAGGCTAGTGATTTGTTGACTATAACTTGTGGAAACAAATATGATCTATTAAGATATTGAAGATGGCTTCGAATATTGATCTTGTTGTTTTGAATGGATCAAACTATGTTGTCTAGGTACCAAACATGGAAACCCTATTGAATAGTAAAGAACTATGTCAATAACGAAGATTGTGATTCTAGATTCACCAGACAATCATATGAAGTTCACTATTGATGGAAAGAAGGATGAGGCTTTGGGGGTCATCACAACCTATATCTCACAAGAGATTCAATTTCACACTAGTGGAATTGACTGCCCTCATCAAGTCTAGAAGAAGCTGAAGTATTTATTCGATAGAGTCAATGAAAGCCATGCCATATTGTTGGAGAAAGATATTATCTCTCCCAATCACCATTCTTTCGACAGAATTGAGGACCATTTGGCATGTGTGGAGGAACTGAACTTTAAATTGGGTGAATGTGGAAATAATTATTAGAATAAAGACAAACAAATCATCAAGTTGTTCCTGATGAATTTGAGAACACCATTTGACGTGTTCATTTCGACTTTCCACACTAACTAGTAGGAACACAAGGAAGATGGTAAGGATTACACCTTTGAATCTTTTTGTGGCTTATTGATTATTGATCAACACAAGTTGATTGATTAAGGAAATCTTGGTGGCAACATCAAGCTCACTTTCTGAAGGGAAAGGGAAAGGTGAATCATAAGGAAAGAGGATGGTTTGATACCCTTATATAAAGACTTGCATGCCTCAACTAGAAACCTAAAGGGCATACAAATGCACGCCTTCATAACTGAAATAAGAAGACATGTCAGTACTATGTAAAGACTGGACATGTGGAGAGGAACTGCCACAGAAAGAGAGACAAATTAGAGGAGAAGTTCAAGTGACTTGAAGGAGACATGTATATTATTCGTCAACCTATTGATAATTTCACATTCCAAGTCGAAACTTCTCAAGTGTTGCTTTCTCATTATGCGCAAAATGAATGGGTAGTTGATTTTGGATGCACTCATCATTTGGCTAAGGATGCTTCCTTGTTCATATCCTTAGATAAACATGTGGAAAGAAAGATCTATGTTGTTGATGACTTTTCTCTATACATTGTTGGTCATGGTGATGTTCCCTGTTGACATGGGAAAATCGTCGATGTCTATCATGTATCAAACCTCAGTGCCAATCTGTTGTCGGTTTCTCAATTATCACAGACATGTAATATTGTGGAGTTTTGGCCAGATTGATTCTTCATCTGAGATTTGAAGAAAGGTCAGTCAATTGTTGCTCAAGGATTTCTCAACCTGAAGGATAGTTTGTATAAGTTTTGTGACATGACTCAACCCAAATTTGAACCAAATACTCTTATTACTTTCATTGATGAATGAAGTTGAATTTGGCATGAATGACTCAAACACTTAAATTTTGAAAGTCTACAGTTGATGGCAACATAGAATATGGTTTCTAGTTTACCTAACTTTTTCCCCCCTAATGGAGTTTGTGGAGGATGTGTACTAGGTAAACATCATCAAGAAGCCTTCAACTCTTGAAAAGTGTGGCAACCAGAAAACCTCTTGGAGACGGTTCATAATGATCTTCGTTGCATCAATCTACTTTCCTTAGTAGGTGCAAGGTATATTTTGACTTTTTTTTATGATCTCTCTAGTTTCACTTGGGTTTATTTCTTGAAAAACATGAATCTTTTCTTTGAAAAGTTTAAGGAATTCAAGGCCTTTGCTTAAAAGCAATGCGGTTGACCTATCAAGTGCTTGAGATCAGACAATGGTGGTGAGTATGTGAATCAACCTTTTGAAGAATACCTAATTTGATCTGGTATTGATTGCCAGCGGTCAATTCCTCATATCCATTAGTAAAATGGTGCTATAGAATTTAAGAATCAGATGTTAGTCAAAATGGCTAGATTTCGTTTGCAGGACAAAGATTTTCCTCCTCGCTTTTGGGCCGAAACTGTTTATTGTGTAAACTATCTTCTCAATTGCATCTCGACTCGAGTTGTTTCTTTTATGAATCCAGTCAAACGATGGTGTGGAATAAATCCCTCCATCGACCACCTCTGCATGTTTGGATGTGTTGCTCAAGCTCATACTTGTAATGATTGTAGAAAAAAATTGGATATAAAGAGCCATGCTTTCATCATGATGGGATACTCTAAAGAGTCGAAACCTTATCGACTGTTTGACCTTGTCAAACGACAAATCATTTTTAGATGAAATATATGGTTTGATAAGAAGTCTTATGGCATCAATTTGTTGAATGAATCCTCTAGATTATTACATGATGATCTCTTTGATGTTGTGTTTGAATCTAGTTCTCATGTTCCATTTTTCAGTCCTCCAAA
>JASDQU010105787.1:82693-93841 GCA_032191745.1 Picea mariana
CCGGGGGCTCGCCCAAACCACTGAAAGTCGCCTTTTTGCACCCTTTGAATAAACCAAGTATCAAGAATTTTATTGAAATATGAAAACAGAAAACTAGTTGAGCATGCGACCAATAGCTTAGGATATCCCCTACAAAGTTCAACCGAAAAGACGGTTTTACTTTGGGAGTTAACATCGGGGTTACCTCAGTCATTGATGTGTCTAGTAAAAAAGAAGCACTAGCAACATCGACCATAAGGTTAGGTGTTCTCAATTCTAAAGCTAGAATGTCCTCATATGGTATGAGTGGTAATCGAGGACGAAAATCGAGTTCAGATTCAAGGTCTCATGAAGCAGGTATCCATAGAATTAGTGGACCAAGAGGATTGGTTATAGGTGGGTTTGCAGAAACAAAACCATCTTGAAAACCAATGCTTTCTCTCGTAAATAGTTCAAGAGAAGTTACACTCCTAGTCTCATAGATAACCTCTTTGTTTATTATTCCTTTGTGAGAATGATTTCCTGATGAATGAGGAGATAAGGGTTTGTAGCCTTCTGGAGGCAACCCTTGCATCCTACGAGATCAACGAAGACCATCGTCAGCCAGAGTTGAAAATAAAAATGCTAAGGCCAACTATAAGTGACGAAGAATTATACCCCTAAAAACATAAAAGTATTCAACCAGGAAAACAGTAGTAGGATCTTCCGAAGACGGGATATCAAGTTGTCAACAAAGAAGTGAGAAGCAGTTACCTCGACCTCCACGCATCGACCCTTCTCGGTGCAAGTAACCCTCGCTTCGTGGGGTCACCCTCCAAGGGTATTGAAGCTGTGATGCGATGACTATCACATGCATCGTGGGAAACCCCCCACAGTCACCTCCGTAGATACCTAGAAAAGACCACTAAGGTTACCAGCTCGCAGCCAACCTTTGGGTGGGTACAGTTGACAATCGGGACCGAACGTATGGTCAGGATATCAAAGTCAAAAAGTATCCAAGAGAACTGAAGAAAAGTGGACTAAAAAAACTCCTAAGGACCTCAAATGGATTAGGGATTCATGAAGCTCCAAGACCAAATGAAAATAGTTTTTTCTTAGTAAGAACCCCCAATATGCGATATTTTCGCTAAGGTTGGTCAATATTTGGAGGGGTAATATTCGTTTCTCTCATGTACGTGACCTCGTGTTTAAAATAAGTGTTAGATGGGCATCTCGGCTATGCTTATATGACAATTAGATTTCACCACTCTCTAGTACTCTAGAGTCTGTTTTGTAATCTTTGGACAATTTACTCACTTTCCCTAGTTTAAAGATCCTAATTCCTAGACTATTGTTGGTGTGGTATAAGTCAAAAAATGTTCTAGTTGATTTTATTAGCGCGTGGTTGATTTTAATGGATTTGTACTCAAAAGGTTCATGGAGATGAAACTGATGGTGTGTGAGACTCAACTCCAATAGAGTGCAAAAGAATGATATGCAATGTTTTCTCTTCGATGAATTCTATGTATGGGAAGGAGAAGAACTCTATTCTTCTTAACACAAGCACTCAAAACAAAACAAATTTTCAAATTTCATTTTCAAGGACAAAGAGACACCAAATAATCAAGCAATTTCTTTCGAAATCCAATGCAAATGAAAGGCGAGCGCTTTTCAGATCATACACCAAAACAAATTTCCTAAAATGCAAGATATTTTTCCTTTTCTCTTTGTTTGATTCGATGCAATGAAATATGCAAAAATTTTAATGCTTCTTTTTCTTTCAAATGAAAAGAAATGAATCAATGTTTGACACAAAGAGATGTGAAACAAAACCAAACAAAGTGTAAAAGGAAAAATGAGGACTTAAAGAAATCAAGTATAAGAATGGGATTCACAACTTGTTTAATCAGGAACTCAAAGATGTAAAAGAGAACAAAACGATCACTCTTTAATCAATTCCTGAAAATGAGCAACAAGAAAAATGATTCAAACTAGGTTGTAGTAAGCAAGAAATTCTTCAATAAAAAAAAGGTGTTCCAAAGAAGACCAGAAGTCTCAATACTAAACAACCTTTGCAAACTCTAGTTGATGAAAATGTCCAAACAATCAAGCAATCTGAAAACTTTGCAAGATGAAGATCAAAGAACTGAAAGGTTGGATGAATCAAGGGATCTTGTGAACCCAAGGTGACTAAAGAATTTCACACATAGGAGAGGTTTGAAAACAAAAAAAAGAATAAACGAAATGAGTGATAGATATTAATTTCTCAAGCAAACAAAGTCAAAGACAAATAAGGAGAATTTGGGCTAAAAGCCACTTGATAACATATCGAGTAAAGTTAGGCGGAAACCAAAGGAAACATTGAAAAGAAGGGACTAGTGCCACTAGTATCAAAGAGATAGAGAACTATGGTGAGCCCTAGAAGGCTAAGGGTGAGTGCCAGTCAGGTCAGTGGTGCCCTGGTAGCCACTACATGGGAGTGTTGGTCCTGGAAAAGCTTAAAAATGGCTTCTAAAAACTAGAAATCAGTAAATGACTCTGTAATCTCTTCAATTAATAAGAGGGAAGGGGAAATGACTCAGGGTCAACAATAAAACAAACAAGATCTAATCACAATCCAGGATTTAAGACAAACCAAAAGAAGAACTAATCAAAGTCCATCCCCAGTGGAGTCACCATTTTTTTGTTATGAGAAATCTTACCCTGCACATTGGTTAAGCTCCCCTTTGGACCAAGACCCCTTCTTTGGTTCAAAGACATAATAAAAAGAATCATTGCTACGTTCCCTTTGAATATAATTCAACCAATCAAACAAGAGAGAAGAATAATATGGCGTACCTTGTTTCGATGTTCATCCTCATTGCTCCAATCCTTGGGCTTGATCTCCAAGCTCCTTAACGCCAATGAAGTCTCGCAAAGACCAACAAAGAAACTCTTCCTCCTACTGTATATTATTAGATAAAGAAGATCTATCTATGAAGATTGAAACAACAATAGACAAGTATATGCATAACACATTGCCTTGAAGGGAATAGGATAAGTTTATATTAATTGGAAATCCAATGGCAAGTACTTACAAATCATGTTTGATGATGCAGTAACTTCTCCAAGCTCTCCTCGTCCAGCCCCTTGCACGAATCTGTTGTGACCATAATGATGATGCTTCAATAATTTCTTTTCCCCTTCACCATGGAAACGCCTTCAATTTATACGATTGGGAGGCTCAACCACCATGGGCTAATTAGGGAATTGGTTGAGGATATGGCTCCATGAGTTTGGATTTGATCCTAAGATAGAGCCATAGGATAGGATTCAAACCATGATAGCCTCATCCCTTCAGAGTTGGCCCTTAGTAAAAGGTGGTATCTCTTGTATATTCCTCTAACCAAAGTGGCGCTCCCCCTGAGTTAGATAAAAAGCGCTACTGGCACCCCCTGAACAAGGACAAGGAAGAATTGGCACCCTCTAAAATTGGATATGGGTGCGCCACCCTTCACAAGTGCCCCAAAAATGGTCAAAATTCCAAGTGAAAAGATGTGGTTCCAACTGTTAGATGATGGTTTCTTCTTCCAACATGACTTATGGGTCATGGCAAATGTTTTTTATGGTTTCAATCAAGTTGCGACACTTAGCAAAGTGTTTGGGACACTTTACGACACTTAGCAAATCACAAGGGACACTTTGTGACACTTAGGATGTGACATTAATTACACTTGTGACACTTAGGATGTGACATTTAAGTGTGGCACTTTGATGTGTAATAGTCGCACGCAGACAATATCTCCCCTTTAATGTTATCTTGATGAAACCTCCCTTACCTTTGTGCCTCTGTCTTATCACATTCCACGAGAGCTATTACATGTCAATGTGACGAGGGCCTTGTCCATGCGTCCCCATATATCACATGGGGAGACTTCGGAGATGAGGGATTAATCATATGGTCACGGGGGGGAGAGGTGATACTCCAAATTGTCAGCCCTCACATGACCTTGGGGATTTCCAATGGCCAAGTTTTCGATTGTGTCTGCTGCAGTGTTATATTGTCTGACCACATGATAACATTTCACTTGGAGGTTTCTAAGTGAAAGACATATATGATCCACAATTTTCCTTAATTGAATATCCTTTGGCGAGAAGTCAAAAACACAAATTCTAATCAAGTTTTTGGAGTTCCCTATTATATTGAATCTAATAATTTTTTGTTGCTTGACCAGTTGGATGCCTTGATACAAAGCATAGGATTATGCCTTGTTGGTGGTGATAATTCCTAGATTACAATAGAAATAAAAAAATTTGTGTCCACCAGGTCCATACATTACCCCCCACCCCTGCACCTACCTCCCCTGACCTACAACCACATTCATATCTACATTACACTTTAATTAAACTGGGAATTATAGTGGGGATGTTACATAATCATGATGATTTTATTTTCTCCTTTTTCCAAACCATAAAGAGGAAAAGTCCCCTAATCTTAGAGATCATTATCCTACACTACATAGTAGTGATAAAAAAGATTGCAGTAAACAAGGTTACCTTTGATATCCTACAGATATGACTTCCTAGTGTAACAATGAGACTACAAGGCCTACAATAGTAAATAAAAATGCACTTCCACATATATGGTTAACCTAATATAACATCGTAAGCTTCCAATAGGGAAATGTCAGACAATACCTCATCTTTAAAGTGCTCCATGTTATGTTGCAAGCAACATTGTTGCATGATGCAGATGTCTCATCCCTGCCTTAGCCAACCAATGGTGTATGGATGGGGGTGTGACATTGTTTGCATCCTCACCTTCTTAATTATATATATTGAGATTAGTTCCTCCTGGATGTCATTGTCAACAACAAAATGTAAGGGATTGCCCTTCATACACATCTATGAATGGAAGAGGCATTGTCTCTCCTTGAACTTATTTAGTTCCTCTAGTTGGATCTTTGCAATGGCAACATTAATACTTGGTTCTACATTGATAATTTGTTTTCCCCTATCCATGGTCTCTAGTGGCATCAAGGATGAACCAAAGTCCAAGTCTTTCAATTGGGGAAATAAATAATGTCTAGCACAACATTTGTCATTATTGTGCCATGGGATTTTATGGGTGTCACACCATTTACATGTATCCTTCTTAGATTTTCCATTTTCCTTCTTTGCATGCATATTTTTCTAGTTGTCTTAAGGTTATTTATCTATACTTTGTCCTTTGTATAGAGAGTTAGGGTCACCTTTACCCCTCTTTTATCATGGTTGATTTTCAATACAAAACTCTTTCTTACTCTTCTACCAATAATGTTCCTCAATCTCGGTGTCATAACATTAAGTCTCTCCTAGCAAAGAGATGTCCATAAACTAAATTTATGTTTGGATGTATCTATATAGGCCATTACACTATTTTATAACCATGTGCCACCCAAATTCGTTTCTACTTAGCCTTGTGTGTAGGGTCAGAAAGGAATTTGTGTACTCCCATATAGTCTAATCCTTAACCTAAAACAAGGTTATCCATCTTATATATTGGTTATCATAGTTTCCAACAAAGTTATACTCCTCGCGAGCATCAACAAAATCCACCCAAGTGGGTTTTATCTCTTGCGCTCTAAAACCATCTCCAACATTTTTCTCACAATGCAAATCCCACTAGTGCTTGACACGAGGAAGGGGCTTCAAGAGCTTGAAGGTAATATTCTCACTATTGGAAAAGTTATGAACAAAGAAATAACCTTATAACTAGTCTAACCATCTCCCTAAAGCTTCTATGTCTAACTTACCTTCAAATAGAGGGATATAATATATGGATATATGCTTGTCATGTCTCACTAAATACAACATCGCCTAGATGCTCAAAGCCTTGGCACAATGATCTAGTGGGGTCACATTGGATTTTGGTGCATTATTGTTGAAGACTTGAGTAATTAATGATGTATAGGCATGTGCTAATAAATTTTTGGTTAGGTTAGTGTCGCATGGCACCAAGACTTGTATCGCATTGGAGTTGAGCTTGGTGCTTGAAATAGGTATTGTGTAGGTTGAAAGGGTTGCACACTAAAAAGTTATCGTGCCTGAAAGGTTTTGCAAATTCTTTCTCAAATCAATATCTATCATTAATGACATGGTGAGGAAGTCCATGTAGCTTGTAGATGTTCTTGAAGAAGGCTTCGAAGATGTTGTGTGCTTCCTAGAGATAGGAATAACCTGTGCATACATAGTAAGTCAATCGGCTATATCATCATTAACATCCTTGCCTTTAGAGGACGGTAATTCTATGATAAAATCCATAGGGGTTTCATTGCATCTGTGATATTATGGGATGGATTTTTTTTGCAACAACCTAGATATGGAACAATTTGAACCTTATTACGTTGGAAAACATCACATTTAGTTACAAGTCATGCAACTATTTGTTGGAACCTCAGGTTCTAATGGTTCATCACACTTTTCTTGGAATCAATTGGTTGGGTAATTGACCATATATCTACATTAGTCGATCGATTAGTCGACAATCTCGTCGGTCGGATAATCGACCAACAATTGAAGACAGTTGATTAGTGGATCGACCAATCGACCAATCGACTATGAGTTGGACACATGGATGGTCGAGTCGAGCACCCTTCTCAAGTTGACTAGATAGCGCTGATTTGACATAGTCAACTCCAACCACCGACAATTATATGTGGACAAGATCTGCTCGATTCCAAGGAAGTTGGTTAGATATTGAGGTTATAAATAACAGACTCGATGGGTCATTATCATGTGTTTTATATGTGAATGTTGAACATGGTGTGCATGTTCAATATGCATTGTGATTTTTTTATCACAATGCGGTGTGCTTAAGTGTTGTAACAATGTCTTTAGACACCACTTATTTTCTTTGAATGTTATTCCTCTTCAACTATCTTTAGTTCTGTTTATTTGTTTCATATCAGGTTACACCCAATCAACCACATGGTATCTGAGTGATTGGTTGTGACCTCGCATGTTGTCTGCAAATCTCGTTGAGTCGGATTTATTTATGATCGACTCTAGGCCAGTGATTTGTTGACTGTAACTTGTGGAAACAAATATGATCTATTAAGATATCGAAGATGGCTTTGAATATTGATCTTGTTGTTTTGAATGGATCAAACTATGTTGTCTAGGTACCAAACATGGAAACCCTATTGAAGAGTAAAGAACTATGGCAATAACGAAGATTGTGATTCCAGATTCACCAGACAATCATATGAAGTTCACTATTGATGGAAAGAAGGATGAGGCTTTGGGGGTCATCACAACCTATATCTCACAGGAGATTCAATTTCACACCAATGGAATTGACTGCCCTCATCGAGTTTGGAAGAAGCTGAAGTATTTATTCGATAGAGTCGATGAAAGCCATGCCATATTGTTGGAGAAAGATATTGTCTCTCCCAATCCCCATTCTTTCGACATAATTGAGGACCATTTGGCATGTGTGAAGGAACTAAAGTTTAAATTGGGTGAATGTGGAAATAATTATTAGAATAAAGACGAACAACTCATCAAGTTGTTCCTGATGAATTTGAGAACACCATTTGACGTGTTCATTTTGACTTTCCACACTAACTAGTAGGCACACAAGGAAGATGGTAAGGATTACACCTTTGAATATTTTTGTGGCTTATTGATTATTGATCAACATAAGTTGATTGATGAAGGAAATCTTGATGGCAACATCAAACTCACTTTTTGAAGGGAAAGGGCAAGGTGAATCATAAGGAAAGAGGATGGTTTGATACCCTTATATAAAGACTTGCATGCCTCAACTAGAAACCTAAAGGGCATACAAATGCACGCCATCATAACTGAAAGAAGAAGACATGTCAGTACTATGTAAAGATTGGCCATGTGGAGAGGAACTGCCACAGGAAGAGAGACAAATTAGAGGATAAGTTCAAGTGACTTGAAGGAGACATGTATATTATTCGTCAACCTATTGATAATTTCACATTCCAAGTCGAAACCTCTCAAGTGTTGCTTTCTCATTATGCACAAAATGAATGGGTAGTTGATTTTGGATGCACTCATCATTTGGCTAAGGATGCTTCCTTGTTCATGTCCTTAGATAAAAATGTGGAAAGAAAGATCTATGTTGTTGATGACTTTTCTCTATACATTGTTGGTCATGGTGATGTTCCCTGTTGACATGGGAAAATTGTCGATGTCTATCATGTATCGAACCTCAGTGCCAATCTATTGTCGGTTTCTCAATTATCACAGACAAGTAATATTGTGGAGTTTTGGCCAGATTGATTCTTCATATGAGATTTGAAGAAAGGTCAGTCAATTGTTGCTCGAGGGTTTCTCAACCTGAAGGATAGTTTGTATAAGTTTTGTGACATGACTCAACCCAACTTTGAATCAAATACTCTTATTACTTTCATTAATGAATGAAGTTGAATTTGGCATGAATGACTCAAACACTTAAATTTTGAAAGTCTGCAGTTGATGGCAACATAGAATATGGTTTCTAGTTTACCTAACTTTTCCCCCCCTAATGGAGTTTGTGGAGGATGTGTACTAGGTAAACATCATCAAGAACCCTTCGACTCTCGAAAAGTGTGGCGACCATAAAATCTCTTTGAGACAGTTCATAATGATCTTTGTTGCATCAATCTACTTTCCTTAGTAGGTGCAAGGTATATTTTGAATTTTTTTTATGATCTCTCTAGTTTCACTTGGGTTTATTTCTTGAAAAACATGAATCTTTTCTTTGAAAAGTTTAAGGAATTCAAGGCCTTTGCTTAAAAGCAATGCAGTTGACCTATCAAGTGCTTGAGATTAGATAATGGTGGTGAGTATGTGAATCAACCTTTTGAAGAATACCTAGTTTGATCTGGTATTGAGTGCCAGCAGTCAATTCCTCATATCCATTAGTAAAATGGTGCTATAGAATTTAAGAATCAGATATTAGTCAAAATGGCTAGATTTCTTTTGCAGGACAAAGATTTTCCTCGCTTTTGGGTTGAAACTATATATTGTGTAAACTATCTTCTCAATCGCATCTTGACTCGAGTTGTTTCTTTTATGAATCCAGTCAAACGATGGTGTGGAATAAATCCCTTCGTCGACCACCTCTGCATGTTTGGATGTGTTTCTCAGGCTCATACTTGTGATGATTGTAGAAAAAAATTGGATGCAAAGAGCCATGCTTTCATCATGATGGGATACTCTAAAGAGTCAAAATCTTATCGACTGTTTGACCTTGTCAAACGACAAATCATTTTTAGATGAAATATATGGTTTGATAAGAAGTCTTATGGCATCAATTTGTTGAATGAATCCTCTAGATTATTACATGATGATCTCTTTGATGTTGTGTTTGAATCTAGTTCTCATGTTCCATTTTTCAGTCCTCCAAATGGACAATCGAACTCTATTCCTATTTCCACTGGATCGTCGACCTCCGAGTTGGATGGTTAGTCAATTTTTGTTTCGACTGGTTTGTCGTGTGCTTCAAATGAAACTGTTTCGATTTCTGATCAACCTTCTGGAGTGAACAACAGTTCACCCCTTTCTTGTCTACCTAGATGGGTTTCCAAGACAATTGAAGCTATTGGTCTTGATGTCGGTGATGTTTCTTCATGTCGAAAAAATTGCAGTCAGAAGCAACATGTCAGTGTTTCTTTGATGACTCGTGTTCTTGAAAGCTCTGATCATGTTACCTTTTTAGATGCCCAAGGACAACCTGAATGGGAATAGGCTATGTAAACAAAAATTGATTCTCTATTGAAGAATCACACTTGGGATTTAGTTCCTCGACCTCAAGGGAAGAACATTGTGAATTTTCGATGGGTCTACAAGACCAAATTTACCTGTGAAGGTGTTGTTGAGCATCATAAAGCTCACTCTGTTGCAAAATTTTTTTCTCAAAAAGAAGGCATCGACTACACTAAAACCTTTTCCCTTGTTGCAAAGATGAACCCTGTTCGATTGATTATTTCCCTTGTTACTTGTTTTGGAGGCTAGATCCACTAGATGGATGTGAAGAGTGTTTTTCTTCATGGTGACCTATCAGAAGAAATTTTCATTGAACAACCTCATGGTTTCATGACATATTCTAACCTGGTTTGTTGACTTCGGAAGTCTCTTTATGGTTTGAAGTAAGCTACTAGAGCTTAGTATGATAAGATCGACAATTTCTTCGTTCGACTTGGTTTCAAACGTTGAGAATATGATCACAGTTTATATGTACTCCATACTCATGGACACACTTTGATTATTGTTGTATATCTTGATGACCTTGTAATAACTGGAAATAACATTGATATAATTCTTATATTGAAGAAACAACTTGTTGACTCCTTTGACATGACAGATCTTGGTATTCTGCATTATTTTTTGGGTCTTTAAGTATTACCACTATATGGTGGTTTTTTCATTTGTCAATTTAAATATGTAATGGATTTCTTAACATGTTTTAAGATGACAAATTGTAAGCCATGTGCTACTCCTTTTCAATCTGGAGTTAAGTTGAATAAAACTTGTCAATCTCCCAAAGTCAATGCTACTCTCTATCGATAACTGGTCGACAGTCTCATTTATCTTACTCACAATCAACTTGACATTTCTTTTGATGTTAGTCTAGTTTTTTGGTTTATGTAGGATCTCAGAGAAAACAACTGGAAAGAAGTCAAAAGGATTGTTCTCTACCTCAAGGGTACCACTCATATTGGTATCAAATATTGTGAAGTTTATATTCATTAGTTAGATTCACCGACTTTGACTTGGCAGGTGACAATGATGAACAAAAGTCCACCTCTGGCTATGTATTTTGGTTCAACACTGGACCATTGGTTTGGTCGTGAAAGAAATAAAAGGTAGTCTCTCTATTGACTACGGAAGCATAGTATCATGGCATCGTTCATGCAAGAATAAAGGTTGTATGTTTTTTCCAACTGTTGGGTGAACTTGGATTTCATGTACAAACCTAGACTACAATATATTGTGATAATCATAGTGTGATTCAGGTTGTTGACAACCCTATTGCACACAGTAAGATGAAACATGTTGAGATCCATGCTCACTAATTGAGATAGTTGGTTCATGAGAACCTTATCTCCCTTATATATTGCAATATAAATGGTCAGATTGATGATATCTTTAAAAACCCTTGTCTGAAGCTAAGTTTTTCAAGCTTCGTTCAATGCTTGGACTTCAGGAAGTTGC
>JASDQU010105787.1:104649-116951 GCA_032191745.1 Picea mariana
TGCTCTTTTAGCTAAAATAATGACATTTTATAAAGATTAGAGTTCATGCATTCTTATCCATGATCATATGCTTGACCTCATTTGAATTGTGGATGTCTCTTAGTATGTACGCTTATAATTGTGATTTTGATTTGAGAACAACTTGGAACTTCTCTTTATATTCCTCAACTTACATGCCCCCTTGGTATAAATGCATGGAACTAGACATTGTATACTTCATATCAAGTGCAATTATCTTGTAATTAATGACTCAACAAATTTTTTAGAGTAGGCATTTTGATTATATTTATCCATTTATCTCCATATGTATACGTTGCACCTTTTAAATTTCGAGGTAAAACTTGCAATTTGTCATTTGTATTTTGTATTCACCATTCAAAGGATCTCAACAACAATAATACATATGCTCTCAAATATAAGTAAAACACACAAGAGAAAGTATGCAAGCATGGGAAGATAATTTTCAAACTACACAATTTGGGTTCGATGATTAAGAATATGTATTTCCTCCTTAAAGGTCAATGGGTTTGAATCTGAAGGGGGTAAGGTATGTACCACTATGTAGACTAAGCAGTTAAATCGTTGTGCAAAGGGGGTCCCTTCTTCCTTCTAAGGAAGTAGAAGGGTCGATACCCTTAGGAGGATCAATAAATTTGAAAACTTAGGGGGAGATAGTGCCTTTGCACACAAAATATCAGCAGAGAGGAGCAGAAGGCTGAGACCTTCAGGGTCCGAGCCACAGACAAGCTCAGGATGAAAAGCACCAACGAGACCCAAGTAGTCGAGTTCGAAGGAGAAAGTTCAAGGGCCAAGACCTTGAATACTTGAAAAAAATTCCCAGTTCGAGAGGAAGTGGGAAATCTCAGGAGGAGGAGCGAAGTCAAAACTCAAAGTAGTCGAGTTTGCAGGAGGATCAAAGGAAACAACCCTTTGACTATTTCTAATTCTTACGATTTAGAGAGAATGAAGAGAGTAAAGGAGGAGAAGTCGTAGTTGTCGTTGGATCAGCCATCAGATAGATCTGGACCATCGAATCCCATGTCCAGACAGCAGGAGCACGTAGAAAGGAGGAACAGATCTAAGCCATCAGGTCTGGGCACAAAGGACCAACAAGCGTTGGATCCAGGTAAAGTGCACAGGCCTTAAACCCTTTTAAGTGCATAAGGACAGTGGGATAGTTGAAGTCCCGAAGTTCTAAAGCTAGCCAAAACCGTCCATTGTCCAAAGGGACAAGTGGAAATAGATTTGGAAGTCTGGAGCTAGGGCACTCTGGAAGATTCCAGGTGAGTAGTGAGTGAAACTGTCGAAGCTCTGAAGAGCGGAGTAGGACATGGTCGTTGGTTGTCAGGAGGGACGTGGCAGCAGATCAGAGATTCCAAGAGATAGAGTCTCAGAAGATTGGCATGGAGAAAAGTGCAATCTCCACGAAGTTACAAAGGGCGGAGAAGATCCGGGTCGTTAGATCCAAAAGGACATGTGGTGGAGATTCGCGTGTGTCAGAGAAAAGGTACTCCAGAAGAATTGGTCATCGCATGAAGTAAAAACACCCGAAGCCCGCAGATCTGAAGTGCTCTTTGGATAGGCACCTGATCACAATCGGAGGTCGTATGAGGAGAGGGGGGCTAGCAGAAGGAGTTAGTGCCCATTATTCAAATTCAAAAAGAGAATAAGGGCTTAGCAGGAGACTGCGAGTTTTCATAGAACATGCGCCTAAGAGAAAAGGGACTTGTGTAACTTAATTGGGGTTCCAACAAGGGCCTGAAGAGCCAATTCGGATCAGATATTTGAAGATCCAATACCGAGAGGTTGCAAAATCCCCAGGAGGGTAGGGTGTCTGCACCATTAAAGAGGGAGAAATGCAGTCTACAATAGTCTTGGAAGGACCACACTCTTGAGCACAGTCAGCCAGTTTGTTTACATGATCTCCATCATCATCAACTTCACAAAGGAATCCAGACACATCTCTAACATATGAATCAATTCATGGAGAAAAGGAGTCAAATAATTTTGATAAGCATAAGGAAATTAAGCAAAAGAATGAACTTTTCAAAAGTAGTACTTATACTCAATTTTGGAAACAGACTTGTATTGCTCAACACACACTTTTGTCAGCGTTTGACACAAAGAAGGGAAGAATGCAAATGGAATTCTTATAGGCAAAGGTCCCCTATCCAAATACAACAATTGATTACAAGAAGACTTCATTTGAATTTGATATAAAGGATGTCCATCCTATTGATCAGATGGATATGCACGGACAGACGTGGGAGATGATTTATTCAACCTTGACAAACACTACAATGACAGCTTCCAAATTACATGTATCACTGAATAATATCCAGTCACAATTGAAGATTGAAAAGATATATTCTTTGGCCAAGGATAATAAGATAAAATCATTAGAGGAATTAGTACTCAAGATTGGATATGACCCAGCTAATGTCAAAGTAGTAGAAGAGTTGATTAAGAAGAAGAATGTTGACATAGCATCACTCAGGAAACAATTGAAACTACCAGCAACAATGGATTTACAGACTAAAGAGGTGGTTGAGACAGAGAGCCAAAAATAACAAATGCTCAAATTTATTATGGAGAAAAATGCACAGATTAGAGAAATGGAAGCATAGATGGATAAGTTGATCAAGGAAAAAGAGTAGAATGCACAGTTGGCCATAGTTCCACTAGATGCAGTGCCCCTGATAGAGATAAGAACAATAGAAGTTTCTACATCAACATCAACCCCATCATAAACTTAAGATGCCTCAAATAAATTAGTGAAAGCTATGGAGGAAATGTCCATACAAGGAGTAGAAATAAAAAAGTTACAAGAAGAAGTAAAGTCATTACAGGAACAAAAATAAAGGATCTCGACTTGTCATCAGGACGAAATACATAAATCTCAGAGGCTCAAACAACAAATACAGCAGTTAAGAAAAGAAACAACCATGGCTAATACCTTATCCCAAGCTAAGGAAAATATATGGATAGACATCAACAAATCCATGACAGAGATTTGGCCTTATATACAGATTATCTTTGAGCAGCATGAGTTAATTCAAAAATATAGAGGAGCCATTGAAAGAATTAAGAAATAATTGGGAGAAAAGCCAACATAAGCCACATATCTCACCAGGTTTCTAAATTCTAAAAACAAACAGGAGTTAGAGGAGCTAGAGATAGAAGACATAACTGAAACTATCATGGAAATAAAAAAGGTTCTAACTAAGAAATAGTGGATGGCACAACACCTTACCCAACATTGCTTGGACTGGATTGGGCATTCGACAATCAGGCCATAATCAATTTTAAAACAAGGAAGATGACATTCAAATCATGAGAATACAGATTCATTGCACCGTTAGATCCATCATAAGGAGAAAGGTTTGTAGAACCTACTTGCTTAGACCTAGAGGAAATTAACCAGTTGTACAGAACCACCGCGAGAGAAGAAGATTATGTGAATCCAACTACAGATGGGGTACTTAGTTGGAGAAGTATCACATCATGCACGTTAGAGTCAGATACAGGTTTGGAAAATTGGTAGCAGAGATTACACGAAGTCTCCACAAGAAGATGTGCAAGAATAGACCGCGCAGTACGATAGGTAGGTACAGACATAAGAGAACCTCCAAGTTTTCATGGGGTGAATGACTTAGAAGAATTATTAATGAGATATGAAGATGAAGTGTTACCAAATAAGAATCTCTTAGCGCTGGAAATACCACTCAAGGAAACACCTGCAAGATGGTGGGGTGCGCACAAAGAGACTATGAAACACCAGTACCAATGTAAACGATTACTCCACATTAGGTTTGGTGCAGAGAAGAAGAGAATAATGATGCAGAGATATGATGGACATGGGTCACCTTTGGAACACTTGGAGAAGTGCAAAATATTATGGACGATGACACCACCAGAGGAATGGCCTCATTACTTTATTCATACACTAGAAGGAATACCAACAAACTGGTATGTAGACTAGGAACTGCGCATAGGCACTACAGAATGGACAGTAATACAATATAACTTTACAGTCACTTTATCATTTGAACATGAGAACCCCAACATAAACTCAGCACTCAAACAAATCAGAGGGGTGATATTCATTAAGGAACTAGAAGTGGAACTCATGACCGAAGATCAACAAAAGAACAAATAGACAGTGAAAGAATTGTTGTCATGTTACCATGTGCAGGAAGAAGCACCAAATGAAGAGGACCCACACAACATTCAGATATCAGAAGTTGAAGATGAAAGAGAGTTGGAAGGTCCACCTATGGAATAAAAAATGTTTGCTACATCGATCAAGGTGAAGAAAGTTAATATTGGGACAACCAAGAATCCCAAAATGGCCAGCATTGGAGACTACTGGGATGAGCAAATAGTAGAAAGAATAACAGAGTTACTGCGCGAGTACAGTGACCTGCTCCCAAAAACCTTTACAAAAATGAAAGGCATAGTCAGAGAGCTCAGAGAGATGAAGATACCTCTCAGATTTGAGGCTAGATCAGTCAAACAACGACCATATAGACTGAACCCAATATACAAGCAGAAAGTAAAAGTAGAAATTGATAGGATGTTGGAGGCCAGAACCATAGAACCAGTAGAGGAGTCCGAATGCGTAATCCCTATGGTAGTTCAGGAGAAGAAGAAGAGAAGGATAAGGAAATGTGTTGACCTGAGGAAGATGAATGATGCTTGCCTTTATGACCCTTTCCCCACACCGTTCACAGATGAGGTATTAGAGAATGTAGGAGGCTAGGAAGCATACTCATTCATAGATGGGTTCCCAGGTTACCATCAAATCAAGATAGCCCCAGAAGATAGGTACAATACCACTTTTGCCACAGAATGGGGATCCTACCAGTACACAGTCATGCCTTTTGGGCTGAAGAATGCACCAACTATATTCTCAAGAGTAGTCATAGATGCTTTTAAAGAATTCATCCATCGGTTTTTAGAAGTATACATGGATGATTGGACAATATATAGTCCGTTGAAGGACCATGTAGAGGTGTTAAGGTTGATGTTAGAAAGATGCAGGCAATGTCAAATATTGCTAAATATCAAGAAGTGCATCTTTGGAACACCTTTTGGGATATTATCGAGCCATATAGTATGCAAAGAAGGCTTGTTAGTAGATCCTGCCAAGATTGCAGTGATTGTGAATCTACCACCACCAAAATTAGTACGTCAGTTGAGAGAAACATTGGGACACACAGGATACTACAAGAAATTCATAAAAGGGTATGTGCAGATCACTACGCCAATAGAGAAACTATTGAGAAAAGATAACAAGTTTTAGTGGAATGAGGACTGTCAGCGAGGATTGGACACTCTGAAAGAGAAGTTGGTAACAAAACCAATACTAGTATTCCCAGATTGGGAAAAGGCATTGCATGTGCATGTACATGGATCAACTATGACATTCAGAGCTATGTTAGCGCAGCCAGGAACAAAGGAATTGGACCATGCTATAGCATTTGCTAGAATAAAATTGTCAGAGTCAGAGTAAAATTATAATACCACAGAAAGAGAAGACCTAACTATGGTTTATGCACTCCAGAAGTTCAAACATTACTTATTGGGTAAGCATTTCAAGATGTTTACAGATCATTCAACCCTCAAATACCTAGTCAATAAGCCTGTGTTGGGGGGCAAGATTTGTAGATGGTTATTGTTGTTCAAGGAATTTGATTTTGAAGTAATAGTCAAGCCAGGGAACTTAAATGCAAGACATAATCACCTATCAAGGATCACTAATGGAGAGGAACCTATGAACTTATAGGACAACTTCCCTGATGCACATTTATTTTCAGTCCAAGTAGTTGATGAATATTTTGCTGACATCATTCAATACTTGAGTACAAGGACCGCGCCACAAGTATTCAACATTGGGCAGAAGAAAAAATTGGTAGTCCGAGTTGCAGACTATCAATTGATTACATGACACTTATATAAGATGGGTGCAGATATCATCTTGAGAAGATGTGTACTAGAACATGAAAGACCTAGGATTTTAGTAGAGGCCCATAAGGGAATAACAGGAGAACATTATGCAGGCAAAGCTACCGCACAGAAGGTATTGCGCATAGGACTATGGTGCTCGACCATTCACAAAGATGCAAAGGACTACTTCTAGAGATGTGATGTATGTCAGAGGGTTGGTAAACCTAATAGATGGGACGAGATGCTCCTAAGAGCACAAGTAACCTTGTAGGTATTTGATAAATGGGCAATAGACTTTGTGGGACCAATTAACCCACCAACAAAGAGGTCAGGAGAAAGGTACATCATTACTGTGACAAAGCATCTAACAAGATGGGCAAAAGCAACACTAGTAAAAAACTGCAGCGTAGAGACAACAACACACTTCCTGTTTGAGAAAGTGATCACTATATTTGGATGCTCAAGGATTCTGATGAGTGACCAAGGCACTCACTTCATTAACAATACTATTAGGACTATGACTGAGGAGTTTGAAGTCTATCATCAAAAGAGTACACCATATCACCCTCAAACAAATGAAATAGTGGAAGCCTTTAATAAGATCCTAGAGAATGCATTGACAAAGATCTTCAACGTCAACAGGGACGATTGGGACTTGAAGATACCAGTAGTACTATGGGCATATAGGACTACATGAAAAAAGTTGACAGGATAGACACCATTCAGGATGGTATATGGACAAGAAGTAGTGGTGCCATTAGAGTTTTTGGTACCTATATTGCGCGTAGCAGCAATCACCGACATGACAGAACGAGGCACAATTAAAGAATGACTAAGTCAGCTGCTGGAGATGGAATAAGATATAATCCTATCAGGATTTCACCAAGAGGTACAGAAAGCAAGGGACAAATCTTGGCATGATAGACATATAAAAAGGAAGAATTCCAAAGAAGAAGACCTAGTCTTGATGTACGACAATAAATTTCTTCAACACCCAGGAAAATTCAGAGTACATTGGTTAGGTCCATACGAAGTGAAAAAAATCACAAAAGGGGGAGCTGTAAAGTTGAAGGATTTAAGAGGTACAGAACTCAGAGGAATGATCAATGGGAGCTGACTGAAATTCTAGAGGGACAGTCAACCTCCTAGCACTTAGGAAGTTACTGCGCAGAGAAGAAATAAAAATAAAAATAGGGAGTTAGCACGACAAACAGGGAGTTAGCGTGAAGAAAAGAGAAAAGTCTGCACACAACACAAGACTGACACACTGTGCACCAAGGAACAGTGAGATAACACAAATATACCACACACGCAAGAATCCCACTGCGTCGAAAAAAGGACCAACAGTTAGAAAAATAAGGAAATTGTAAAAATGGCGGTTATGACAAAAAGGCGCCATCTATCAAATTGAATGTCAAGTACTTTCGAAGAGACCTCACATTAATCACGCCAACTGGAGGCGTCGATCAAATTGAATGACAAGAATTTTTGAAGCAACTTCGCATGAATCTAGCCAACTGGCGGCGGCACAAAAATTGAATGTCGCAAACATGGGAAGCGCCATTTCATTTAAACCATAGCTCAGGTAGCTTCTTCGAGAAGCTTCATGACACTTGCTATATAAGTAAGGGACGCGGGAAACATAATGCTTATTGTGAAATTGTGAAATCACAAAGCAATAGAGTATATAGAGTGAAGAGCGATTTAGCAAGAGATATGCAACGAACCAGCTCGATAGAAATCAAGCTTAACCACCATGGTACCACCCAAGTTTGGTGTGTCGATCCAAGCCTATAGAAAATCTTGAATCCATCATAGAGAACCATAGTAGCCATAGGGAATGGGACAAGAACCCACAAAGACTACAAAATTCATCAACTTGGACGACATTCCATCACCTCACATAGAACCAACAAGCCCCACACCCGTGGTGGAGGAATCCCAACCAACAACAGCGGTTGGCATGGACATAGACATGAAGGAAACTGGACGAGGCCAGCAGGCCGAGGACACATGCAATTCTTCACGGCATGAACACGCTGAAGGGTCCCAGAGGGTAAATTGGACAACCCCAAAACATATAGAAGTGGTCACGCCAGGATAGTCACACATAGCAGAGTCAGAGCAGGAGAAGGAGGGGCTAGTAGAAGATGTGATTGGGCCGCTAGAAGCTTATGCTAATGAAGGAACCATGGAGGCCGAAACCTCAAGCTAGCCACCAAAATAGAAGGGAAAACATCCCATGGCAAGGTCACCGCGCAGGCAGGCTACAACAACCATAGTCCTACGACGCATTCCTGAAGGGGTGCAGGCCTTGCCTAACCTTCTGGGGTGCATGGAAATACTACACTACTCGGACAATGATGTGGCCGACATAGACAAGTTCCCAGAGTTTGCAAGGTAGGTTTACTTGGACAGTGTAGGAATAGGGCCCTTCGGGGATCGAATGTTACAACCAAAGTAGTGGGAAGCCCGATTGGCCAACACCAGAATTCTCAACCTGTTGGATATTCCACATTTTGGAAGGGTCTGGGATGCAAAGAACTGCGTCAAGCAATTGATGGCAGTCATCCATGGAGGCTACCTATGGTTGGAAGAGGCAGTCTCTATAGATGTTGAGCTCATTTCTTTCATCACTAGTCTTCCATTTCGGGGGGAGAATCCATTGCAGTATCTTGACAACAAGACAAAGGAGAAGGCGTTGGCAGAGGAGATGAAAAATACCTATGGCACAGAGACAGGGTCACGTAGAATCATTATCAAGCGCATCAACAACCCAGGAACAAGGATGGCCACCAAAATGATGGCTTGTAAGTTACTTAGAAAGTGTCGCAAGGAGCAAATCCCTGTTGGGGTCATCGTGACTGCAACATATTGCGCAGAGGGAACTATGCTCAGCTGGGCCCCATACTTGCTAAACTTATTCCTTGACGACCGTAGAGATGCGCAGGATCTCGGAACAAAATTTCACTACTCTTGGCTACTAATCCTAATCACTTTGATCGGGTGGAGGGAGCCACAATACACCTATTTTTGTGAGCGGACTAGTCGGTGTTGCACAATGCGGTATACATCATTGGGGAGCACATCGGACCCCAAATCAAAAGTACCAATGCAAGCACATTCACACGATACTATAACGAGCTCCAAGAGAGAATTGCTAACAATTGGAGAATTACTCTAGAAGTCGTTGCACAATTTTGAGAAATATCCAATTTTAAAGCAACCAGGCACAAAGTATGGATCTAAGCGAGAAGGGATCCCGAGAAGGAATGGTTGCAGCTCAGATACTATGTCAAAGAAGAAGACATAGAGATGGAAATCAAGGATTGGAAAGAGGACTGGAGAATTCCAGTCCTCACTCAAGAGATGCCTGAAGGTACAGAGACCGATGCGGGGCAGGATCAGACACCTGTTGGGGATAAAGCTGCGTCGAAGAAGAAAAATCCAAGTCAGAAGAAAACACAACAAAAGAAGCGGGTTGTGCTAAAGAAAGGTACCCAGGCTGGACAAAAAGACACTACCCCATCACCAAAAGAACTAGAAAAAGGGGCTGCGATAGCACAAGGAACCTCATCGACTACCACCCCATAGAAACAAGGCTAGACCAAGAGGCCCATCATCCACACATGGGGTCTGCGCAAAAAGGCCAAAGCACACAAGCAACCGCCATAATATACAATCACCGAGGATGATGCTGACCTCATGGCTGAAAGAGTCTCAGGATCGTGCAACTGAGGAGTTTGAAAAGCCTAACACTAAAGAGGTTGCATTCAGGATGAGTTGGTTGACAAAAAGTAGGTCCTAGAGCAGATCAGAAGTGCACAAAGAACATATAGGGGAACAAAGTCATCCCCCACAACATCAGAAGTAGACGTTGGGACTACGCTAATTGAGCACGATAAAATCTAGACCATAGCGCAGGCGAGCCCGACCTTCCATATTACACCCAACATGTTGTGCATGGATGAGATCGTCACCCAGACACCCATGAAAGAGATGGCATAGATACAGTTGGTAATTTAGCATATACCAACTAAGGCACTGTACAAAGTACAAGTCAGTGTCACGTAGGAGGTGCAGTCGTGCGCACGAACAAAAGCAACAAAGTTGCAACAAACAAAACATAGCAAAGAGGAGTTTGGATTGGTGCTCGAGCAGGTCAAGATTGAGACCAAAGATGAGAAGGATCACACATATAGGCTCAAGAAGGGAGTGGTTGCAGCTTATAACAGGATCTTGAATAGTGCAAAATTAGCAGAGCCCACTACAACAGAGAATATCGATCATATTGTGAAAACAATTGATCAATATAGGCAGGAGATCAAAACTGTCCGGGAACAACTCATTCCTACAACTCCTTCAAAAGTGAAGGAATAAAGGAAGCATGAAGTTGCAGGATAGATGAAGGAAATAAAACAACAAGTTAGTAACTATGGACTTGTTTGAGAGAGCGGCGCAGTTATGGACAACGCTAAAAGAAGATGAAAGGGTCCAACACTGGGACTAGGAAGAGGAGAAGATAAGCACATATATCCAGGACCTCAAGCAGAGGCATAAAACAATGAAGATCATTGAACGCCTCAAAGGATTGCAGGACATGAAGAAGCTGTAAGCAGAGCTGGGAGTTGCACAGACAAAAAAAGAAGGATCGACAAGCTCAAATGGAACCTCTCCAAGAGCTAGTCGTGGAGGTTATTGCGCAGACATAGGAGGCAAAGAAGAACATCGCGCAAACACATGAATAATGCGCAGAAATGATCTGGGAGGAGGTCACAACACGAGTGTTAGATGCACTCAAAGAAAAGGTCGCACAAGCTCAAACACAAGAAATGGAACTTGCAGAAAAGTTCCACACTCTAGTAGTAGTTGTTGAGGAAGCATTCACAATCTAGGTGGCTCAGGGCGAGCCACATGTCAATGTTGGGGTCATGTTGGATGAGCGTCTAGTTTTGGGAAAAGGCCATTTTTGGAAGATAAGAGAATGAAGAAAAACAACACGTGCAAGGGAGGCACGCGAGGCGTGCATGCAAAGGAGAACTAACGACATCAGGGTTAGGGTTTTTGCAAAATATGGTAATGGTTGATGAGCCAATAATATGTATAGATAGTACTTAGGAGGTCTAGTAAAGGGGGATGCCCGGCTGTAGAGTGAATAGAGAGATGAAGGTTGTAAAGCTTGTAGAAGGTGCCTTATTTTTGTAAGATGATGAGCTTGAGAAGAGTCAAGCAACTCTATCTAGAGGGTTAGATTGCAGGTTGAGGATCCTGGTGCGATCTAGTGAGCCTCACAGGGATCAGGAAGCCTATTGAGATTGTAAGATCCAAAATTGTAAATGCGCGTGGCGCGATCTATTGCTGAGTCATAATAAAAGCGCTTGAGAGCCAAATATTTGTGGACATAGTCCAGGAGGGGGTGAACCACGGTAAAAATTGTGTTATGTGACTGAATGTATGCATCTTCATTGTTGTTAATGATTAAATGCTAGATGAATGAATAAAGGAACTAGTTAGATCTGATATTCCACATGCATGAGTAAGAATGATTGATCATCGAATATGTTAGACTAAATAAATGAAGATTACAAGGCGCAGCTACATATCCCCACTTATTCCTGGGCTGCAAGCGTTGGATTATTGCAACCACCCATAGAACTATCTCGCGTGATACTGCACAGTGCACCCTGTTATCCCTGATTTTTAGGGATAACTAGGAGATCATGTCTCGAGGCCCAGAGGTCCTAGACATGGAATACCGAGAGTAGGATTGGAATGAGCATGGCCCTGGAGGGCCCATCCTTTTCTTCTTCCATCAAATTTGTCTTGTCAGCAGCAACAACATCCATCACCATCGACTTGGTTTTGTATCAGAAGAGGTTCTTGCTCCATGAGGTAATTGGTCCAGGTATCATGGTATGTGTCACTTTTGATCATTGAAACCTTTAAATATATGCATATGATTCCTTTAATCTCTAACAAATGCTTGGATCTTACATTATCCCACTTGACCATGCTTGGGGAAATTGACAGGGTGCCCTAGTGAGCCTGTGCCCATAGGTCTTGGTTTTCCATTGGGGGGATTTCTGAAAAGCCATCGTCTGCTCCCATCATAGCACCACTGTTTTATCTTATCTCCCGCTCATTTATCCCATTCCCCTTGTTCGGGAATTGGGTTGACCTATTTGTAGGATTGCAACTTATCTCATGGGAAGAAGGGGCTAAAGGCCCAGAAGGTAAAAGCAGCAGGTAAAAGACAAAAGCCTAAAAATGAAACCTCGAGATGCTTCACCTAGGGATCCTCAAGAAGGCAATAAAAGGCCTCTCAGCAAGAAACAAGAGGGACCCGAAAAATA
>JASDQU010105788.1:15898-48042 GCA_032191745.1 Picea mariana
AGCAAGGGAAATAACATTTTCCATCGCCCCTCACCTCTAATGCCGCTCTTAACCGAGCAAGCTTCCTATCATTTTCGTTCATTGTGACAAATCCTTGTCCTGACAAGTAATTGTCTTACCTACACCATACCAAACATTGAGTTGTCAATTTTTTATATTTTAGCTACTCCTTTTGATTATGAAATGTTTATTTATAGTGACCTACATCTTTATAATAAGGCAACCAACTTTATAATAAGGTGATCATATGTGTAGAGGATCAACATCATGACGACATAGATAACATCTTTATAATAAGGTAATATGTGTACAAATGTTTTCTTTATATAATAACGACATATATACCTAACATAAGTTTATGGTTAGTGTTTATGTATCTTATTAGTCCCTGCTAAAGCCAAGAATATAGCAATCGATTGCAAGTCAAAATCATTTTGACTTTTGTAAATTTACAAAAAATTTAACAATGTTTTATAATGTTTTTCAATAAATATTTATTAATGAGAATTTTATATATAAATAAAAATATTTTTTTATTTTCAAATATTCAAAATTCTATTTTTTGATTAGTCAAAAACTCTGAAGTGACTAATTTCCCCTGGTTGGAGGTGACAATTAACCATAAAACTAAAAAAATTAAATTATTTGTTTTTTAAAAAATCCACAAATAGCCACGTATTAATTAAAAGTACAAATAATGATTGATGTTACCGGCATTCTATGTGTAGTAAATGTAAGAATACACTTTGGATTTTGAGACTTTGTTTCATCTCCCAATGAGTTGATGAGTGCACTTTCTCCGCCGTTCAGATGTACACATCCGATCACATCAACCACAACGTTTAGCCTCAGGTTTTGTTTTGCATGCTTAAATAATAGAAATTCTCATACTTTGTTTTGCAAAATGTACAGACCCGATCACATCAACCATAATATTTAGTTTTGGGTTTTGTTTTGCATGCTTAAATAATTGATGATCTCTCGTATATTAATAATTATATGTAATAGCAACAGGCTATCTTGTCACTAATGCCAACCTACCATTTCTTATTACAATATGTTGAAGATAGAAACAAATTTATGCGGAAGAGGGAAATGTTATTAATATTTCTCTTAATATATATGCGGAAGAGGGAAATGTTGAGGATAGCAAATAATTTATGCGGAAGAGGGAAATGTTACAATATATTGTAGCTATTACCCTTGTTGTTATAAACATGATCAATTTCCTCCCTATCTTATATATACCATAACTTATCATTTATCAATATAACAATCAACTTCAATATTGTATTCATGGAGATTTGTTCCTTCATTTAATTGAATTAGTAAGTGTTAGCTGCTAACCATTAGGTGTGCAAGTATCCCAACCATTATTGTCACTATTATATTATTTTCAATTTATGCAAGTGTGATCCCTTTTAGGTACTAGGGATGTAACAAGTGGTATCAAAGTCTTAAAAATAAAAGAGAGAAGAAAATGACAATCAATTACTATCATCTCACCGATCAAGGTTGAGTTTCAAGAGCAATTCCATATCTTTATCAATTAAAAGAGAGAGAGATTATAGCTACAATTGAAGGGAAAAGGGTATGTGGATTTCATAAACCTAGAATATTATGGAATCCACATACCCTTTTCCATAGAATATACTAACTAGATCCAAAAACCAAAAACATGAAATATGGTACTACACATATTATAATATATTATCAAGGAAAAAGCAAGATAAATGAAATTTGGACATTTGAAAAAAAATTTACAAGTTAAATGAGTACATCAATAAAAAATAACATACTAACCTTGCAAGTTCAAAATCCGAGCTATGTAGATTGAGAATTGGATTTGTTCAGCTAGTGGGTGACGGAAAAAATAAACATCTCAAACAAAAGCCAAGAACAGTGTCGCAACTATAGTAATTGTGTCACAAAGTCTCTTAAAGTCACGTATATATAGATAAAATAGTCAACTAGCCGTTAACACCGACCAATGAAATAGGCAAACTTTTTGTTGCTATTGGCACGAAATTTCATCGATATAGCAAAGAAAATACCGACTAGGTTAAAATCATATTTTCGTGGATATTGCGATGAACTTTTGTGGAAATATCGACGAAAATCCCGCCCTGTTTAAAAAAAATGATGAAACTAGTGGAAGCGTGGAAAATTTTCGTGGAATAATCTGCCCATATGTAGTAGTGAAGGTGATGAAGAATTAGACTTAGAGGGGTTCTTATCCGAGTTTACATTAGAAGGGAAGGGTATATTGCAAATCATACAAGGATCAAGTGAAGCTAGTTCAACCTCAAAGGGACCTGATATCACTATTTAGCATCTCAGTTTAGCTCTGTTGTCAACACAAGAAGTTTCACAGACCTCTAAAACTGAAGGAACCTATGATAAAAAAACCCTCACTCTTTTCACATTATTTGGATATAAAGAGGAAAAAAAGGGGGTGAAAAAGTAAATGTATCCTCGGTCTTGGGGAGAAAACACAACTCAAAAAAAATTACTATCTAATGTGGATTACCATCAGGGTATATGCGATTTGGCTATACTAGATTTAAAGGTACTTAATCCTGTTTTTCCTGCATATTACAAAGCCACTCAAATGAGAGTAAATCTTTGGGATATCCACCATGTAGATATGATTGAATTGCACCGGAAAACAAGTAATATGTTCTATAGATGGGTCTTGCAATCCTATGCCAGTGATAGGAAGATGAAAATATGGTAATCAAAATAGCGAAGCAATTGATGCAGGAGAGGGTGGCCACTAAATCCAATAGAGTTCAAATTAATGGGTTGGAGAGAAAGATTATTTCCCTATGAGAAGATCCTAAAAATCTGACTATTGTAGGAGATCTGATGAAAGAGAAGGATAACGCGATTAAGATCCTTAAGAAAAATCGAAATGTTCATATTGAAAAACATGTTCAGACCCCAGAACTCTAGGATAGTCATGCGGAAAAGGAGAAACTTTACCAATAATTATTGGAAAGTAGAAATATCATATAATTCCTACAAGTTGAAATTGCTTTGAAAGTCCAACAAACTCAGCAATTGCAGGAAGCCAAGTGAGCTACAGTGCAAATTGCTCCATTAGACCCAATAGAGGGATTTTCAAAAGTCATGGCTGATTTGAGTGTGAATGAGATCGAGTTGGACACTGTGACAAACTAGGTCAAGAAAAGAGATGCCAAGGTACCAAAACTAGAATAGGTGAAGAGCAGATAATTATGTTTGGCACAAATCAATGTTGCTAAAGAAGAAGTTCAGAAGGAAGAAAATAAAATGAAGGAAAGAATGATAGGAGACCAACCATGAAAGGAACTAGGCATATTATTTGGTACGACATAACTAACACAATTTTTAAGAATTGGTCTTATTTTACCCTCGTGCAACATGAGCTTGATTTAATCACCCTAGTCTTGAAAGACATAAAAGGAACAACAAATGAGTTGGAGCATAAACCTGATTTGGATGCTGATATAATAAATGTCTTGAACAACATAACTAAAGAGGAGTTGCAGTATTTGCAAGTCAATGAAAAAACTAACATTGTAATGTATGCTAAAAGAGTCATTACAAAAAGGATATTGATGCAAATGTGGAAACTAAGTGTCATGAGCTTATGAGGGAAATATCTACTTTTAAGAATATTTTTAGTGATTCCATGAAGCATGGATTAACATCATTCTGGAATGTGAATGGGGATTTGTATCTAATGAACAATTATTAGAAGCTATTAGAAGACATGAAGAACAATGACAACAAGTTTTAAAATCTTGATGGAACTTTGAAGGGGAAAGATGTAGTAGAATTTTTGGGAGAGAATTTTGAGTTGTTGCACAATGTGAAATTGATTTTCAGGAAATTACCTCCCCTAGTTTATGAGAAATACACTAATTTGGATAAGGTAGTAAGCAACTTGAATGATCATAAGTATCCTATGAACAAAGATTGAAAAATATTGCATCAATTTGATAAAACTATTGGGAAGACAAGGCGAATCGAGTGGCACCCACCCATCTCCCTAGGGAATTTTTTACTAGCTAATTTTTCATGTACATTGATTTTTACGTAAGTGATATATCATATAGTTGAATGTATTAAGCATGAAGTTGTCCTAAGTGTTTTATGAAGCTTTAATGAGAATAACTTGTATGTTTTATTGTATTGATCTTTTGAATCCATCCATCGATCCCCTTTAAATTCCATATGTCTGATACATATGGGAATTGCAGCTGTGTTAATACCTGGGTGTGGTTTTTCATCATGCCCTGGTTTCATGCATTTTTTAATCATTTTTCTCTTTATACATTTTTTTTGCATTTACAAAGCAGTTTTTAATCTTTATGCATAGTAGAGGGGTTTTGGTTTCGAAATACACAACTAAAATATGAATATATGTAAAATGATAAAATACAGACTCCACAACTTTTATCACTCAAGTTGAAGGTCATATGATTCCTAGGCTTGCATTTTATAATTATCTAGTTTTACCATCTATTTTACAAAAAAGTCTTGAATTTGGGTTCCAGGTAGAAGTCATTTTTCATTTGAAAATGCACTTCGGATGATATATATAGATTCAAAATGTTATTAAATTCACTCAAAAACTTAAATCACTAAATTTAGACCTACATAGAAGCATGGGTGTGTTTTTCCATAAGAGCACTTTCTACTTATTTGGTCTCTCAATTTACAAGGTAGATTTTTCCTCTTTTACACAACAACCACTTTTGTGTTCACTTACACAACAATAAATATGTAAACAGGTGTAAAATAATCCAAGATACTCTCAGAAACTTGAATCACTCAAATTGCAAGTGTGTTAAGACCTGAGCTTGCATTTTTATCATGCCCTGGTTTCATGCATTATAAAACATTTTTCCATTTATGCATTTATAAAATAATTTTTAATCTTTATGAACAATAGAGGATTTTTTGTTTCAAAATTCACTAATAAAGTATGAATATATGTAAAATGATAAAATAAAAACTCCACAATTTTATCACTCAATTTGGATGTTATATGATTCTTAGGCATGCATTTTATAGTAATCTAGTTCAACATCCATTTTACAAAAGGTATTGAACTTGGGTTCTAGGTAGAAGTCTTTTTTCATTTGAAAATGCATTCTGGATGATATAAATAGATTAAGAATGTTATTAACTTCACCCCAAAACTTATATCACTAAATTTGAAGCTATATAGAAGCATGGACATGCATTTCCATTAGGGCACTTTCTATTGATTTGGTCTCTCAATTTATAAGGTAGATTTTTCCTATTTTACATAACAATCACTTTTATGTTTGCAAACACAAAAATAAATATGTAGACAAGTGTATTATAATCTAAGACACCCTTAGAAACTTGAATCACTCAAATTATAGGTGTGTTAAGACCTGGGCATGCATGTTTCATCGTGCCTCGGTTTCATGCATTTTTCCCTTTATGTTTTTTTTTGTTTTTGAATTTACAATAGAGTTATGTCTTTAGACACATTATGCACATATGAATGGTGTTCGTAGGGAGATGAATGAAAATAGATGTTGATCCATTGTCTAAGATGGATGTTGACACCATAACTTCAGCCAAACTCTATTTAATAATTCTTATTTTTTTATCTTTAACATTCATTTTAATATTATTTTTTATCTTTAACATTCATTTTAATATCTCATGCTTCTCATATTATAAGGTAACATTTTAATATGTAATGCTTCTTATATTGTGGCAGGGTGATTGCGGGAAGGCACTAGCCTTGGAGGAAGTAAACAACTAACAATATCCATATATATTTAAAGTGAATTTTATTATTGTTTTTATAATTGAATCAATTTATTTTTTTGTTGACATATATAGTTGTCGGCATTTGATGTACTTGGCAATGCTAACAATGTCACCTCATTCGCTGGTACATATTTGAAATATGTGAGGGACCAATATAGAGTTCATTTGTAAGCAAATCTTAGGTATGAGCGTCCTCTGATGATTCCTGAGATTGAGTGGAAGAATCTATTAGTGGAAGCAACGGAGAAGACAATGCGAAAATAAGAAAAGACACCACTTCAACCAAGAAAGTATATCATATTTTGAATTTAATATGTTGAATTTTTATTAGTTCTATATAAAAATTACGATATACAACCTATGTGTGATATGGTTGTACAAGCTCCTGCCTCATCGAGCTCATGGCCACAAGTAGTTAGTACTCATTTTTCCATTTTAATTAGTGTCTCTGCACGGTTGCAAAATATTCATGTATATTTCAACTCTTCTAAGGAATAATTCTGCGAAGGAATAATTCATACTTATGATATGATTAATTATTATTCATGAAAGTAGACTTATTTTAGAAGTCTATATATGATAAAATATGATGACAACTAATGAAATTAAGTATAGACATTACATGGAGATGTTCATGGAGATATTGTGGAGATAGTTATGCTATATTGGACATCTTGTTGTAATCACCTCAATGCTATATTATAAGGCCTCAAGAATGTAGTGTGAGAAAGATGTATTATTATTATTGTACATTAATGAAAATGCCATTTTGTGAGTATATTGATGTTCTTATGATGATTTATGTGTGTTAATATTTGTTTCCTGCTGCTCTTGAAACCAAGATTTGGTATCATAGCGTAGGAACATAATTTGAATTGCATATATATGAATCGCCATCACCAAGCTACAATTTATGAAGAGACGCCCCTAGAGACCTAGCCATGCATGCGAGAGATGAAGGCGTGAATGTATTTCTCGAGCAACTCGTTATCATGCTGAATAGTATTGGTGATCCCCTTGAGAGAGGAATGAATGATTTACTGGTGTGAAGCTAGTTGCTGACATCAATCGCTGGCTAACAAGGAATCGTTGCTGAGAGCTGAAAGACGTGAAGAACATAGGAATCGTTGTCTAGAATTGTTGTTGGTGAAGGAATCATTGCTGCTGGAGTCACTCTCTATTTATTTTTTTGTATTTGGCTGGAGGCATAGAGCATGTTGCAGTCCATGTAGAAAAGGAAGTTGTTGTGTGGGATAGAGCTTCCATAATTACCATTGTTAAGAAAATAGGCCATCATGTTAAGGAGTATCCCATTGTAGAAGTCCAAGAGCAGACCAAATTTGTAGAGATAATCATTTTTGCCACAATTCTAATCCTTGTTGTTTAAAAGAGTCATCAACCTGCTGGTCAAGGAAGCAAATTTGATTGTCACTGTTATGATCTCCAACATTGTATATTGATGTCTTCTGCTTGAAGAAGGAGAAGAGATTTAAAGAGACTCATGTGTGAGGTTGTGTTGTCAACAAGACTTCTTGGAAGAGGTTACTGTTGTTGGATTTGGAGTGGAGAAGAGATGAGATTAATGACAACAAATGAGAGAGGATTTGGTCTGGCAAATGATTATGTTTCTTTTATGTCACTTCCACATAGCTCTGTGAATATTCCCGCAATCTATAACCGACCCAACCATTCCTAAACCCTGGATCGAGATTCTAGTCATATCAATTTATTCTAGAAGAAATTTGAGGTATGGAGCGATTTATTGCAACACGCAAAATCCTGAGGAAGAGTGCTTAAAGCATTGGTGTTACGAGTGCAATAAATGGTGGAAGGATGAGTTTTAAGTGTCGTTGTGGTGAAGAAATGCTTATTATTGTGTTCTATCCGTAAACAATGAATGATTCTCCAACCCCTGTACAAGTTACAACATACTTTATGCAATTTTCTAGTTGACTAAGAAGCTCAAGTAAGATCGTCAGTTCAAAGCCCATTCGATAATAAGAAATAGAACCAAAGGAGGCTGCATTTGTCAACTGGATGAGATCCAGACACACATCTGGCCACAAAATTGAACTTTTCAGCATATATAAAGTGCAGATCTCAGCCCGAGTTTGAATTTTCGTGTTTACTAGGTTGTCAGAGAGACAACACGAAATAAGTGGACTCCTATTGTGGCCAAGTTTTATTCATCTAGCTTTCTAAAATACATTGTAGTGGAGAAACATCAATTTCACGGTTACATTGATAGTCATGTTTTGATTCTCATTAATGTCATCCTCACCATAGTTTGCAAAGGTGTCACAATACCATCCGAATGAATTGATTTCAATTGTTTATATGTGTATATTTGATAAGCCACAAATTTTTGTTTTGAAAGGTTATTTAGATCAAGTCAAAGTAAGATGGGAGCAAAGGGTTTAAAACCAAACATATGTTGAGTCCAAGCAAAGGGTTGTAAAGGGCTCATATTTGGTCATTGGTCAATTATTTTTATTGAGTTTTTAAGTGGAAAGAGTGTTATGTAAAGTTAGGTTTGAAATTGTCAAAGTGTGTAATGAAGCATTTGTTTACGTCAAGTAAGAGTTAAAATAAAGTTTAATGTCAAGTGAGAGTGTCAAAGTAAAAATTAAGTCTAGTTATTGATGTAAAGAGTTATCATTGTATTTTGAAATATGGGTGTATGATTGACACCTAATTTTTTGTGTTTATTCTTTGGCAAGTGAGTCTGATTACAAGCGAGCATGAATAATTAAGTTTTAAAAATGGGCAAAGGAGGGAAAATACTTCAAAAAACTAATCAAGAAATTGAACTATTACGACAATACCTTGATAATGCTTTATAAGAAATAGACATGCTAAAAAAATAAAATCAATCTATAATTGGCAAAGTTGCAAAGTCCAGAACAAGAGATAATGGACTTCATCATGAATTTGTTTGTTTTGCTAAACAATGCATTGACACATTAAAAGAAAAGTTGACATCATTAGATAAATTTACGGATGATATTTTTAAAATTAAATATCCAAAGGACAAATTGATAGAATCACTGCAACAAGAATTGTTGGCAAAGGAGAATGTGTTGATAGATCTCACAAATGAAATTAAACAACTAAAGAAAGAAAAAGTAATGTGTGATGCAATCTGTGATATAAGTGACCTGATTAATAGTTCTTTTGATTTGGTTGATAATAATAGTGTTGATGTACATATGTATCTCTCTTGTTCTGAGACTAAAATGATGATCATGATGGTGATAAAATAGGTTGCTTTGAAAAGCACAAAAAGGGAATAGGTTCAAAACTTTTGAATAAAATGGGTTTTGAAGACAAAGGTTTAGGAAAGAATTGTCAAGGTATTCAGAAGCTCATACAACTAGTATATGTAAGACCAATAAATGAAGGCCTTGGTTATGAAGGTCAAACAAGCAATGTAAATATTAAGTTTGTGAAAGAAGAAACATTAACAACAGGTGAATCATCTACAAGTAGCAGTAATAACAAAAAACTAGGAGCAATAGTTGCAATAACAAATCAAGTGCATAAGCATGAACAATGTTGCAGTCAGTGTGGAAGAAAAGGACATGCAAAGGAAAAATGTTGGAACTTACATCCTTGCAGTGTTTGTGTCCTTACAAATCATGATCATCACGAGTGTTGGAATAAAGAAATTTCAAAGCCTCGCATACAAATCCAATGTGGTTGGAAAGACGTTCTTGAATGGAAGAATGTTATGTTTATGTTGAAAGGTTTTTACAGGGTCAAGTATTCAAATGTAAAACAATATCTCACATATAAAGTTCATGAGTTAGTTGGTCCTCCAAAGTTCAGCTGTCATTAAATTCTGTTAAACATGTTTAAGAAAAAGTTGTCAGTTTATTGAGTCATGTATTTTTGTATTGGTTCGTGGTAAACCAAAAACCACTTTGTCATGAAAGATGCATGTTTTTGGTCAGCCAAAACCACATAATGCAATGAATGGTTTTTGATAATGTGAAACCAATTCAAGTTTGTAATGCTTAAGGGTGAGTCGAGAAAAACCTGATCAAGGTGGATATCGGTGGCCACCCACCTTTTCCAACTCACTCAAAACAATTTTCTGGCAATTTTGACAATTAACTTTTTTTAGCAGTTTTAACTTCTGGGGCCATTTTAAGGGCCTAAATGAAGGTTTTTGGGGATCGAGCTTCTCAATTATAGCCAAAGGCATGATTGAGCCCCCAAAATGAATCTCCTTGATGACACCTTTCCAATGGACTATCGTGCGCCTAAAACATAGATCATATGCAAAAGTTACGACCCCGAGAAGTTGATGTACTGACTTACCCAAACGGGGCCCACATGACTTTTGGTGCTTCATCTCCTAGGGTTAGGTTTTTGGATGTCTAGGGTTTTTGACATTCCTGTTTATTGTAAAAATGCCTTTAGAGCCTCATTGTAATCATCTTCTTGCGAATGAGCGCAATCGTCACATCTCTTCTCAGAGATAAGCCACCACCATTCCAACAAGCTTGTTTTCCGCTGCATTTTATAGTTTCAGCTTATTTCTTTATTGAATAGAAAACCAATTTTACTGTATATTTATTAAGCATATTTTAATAATCCGTGTTCATTTCATTCTTCTCATAAAATCCGGATCAGTGGTATCAGAGCAGTCTGCTCCTTATCGTCTTAATGCATGTCCCCAACAAGGTCAGGGTACAAAGAATTGGGTCTCGAGCTTGTTTCTCTTGAGGAAAAAAGCTCTTGCACACCCAAGCGACCTCTCATGGAAAGTGAAAAGAAAGATGACGGCATAGGAGATCCTTTAAAAATGTTGCTTGAGGAAGCCCTCACGCAATGAAGGAACAAAATGATGGATAGTTTCGTGCAAATCCTTTGGCGGCTACCAACAGGCGACGCATATTCCTCGAGCGGAGGCGCCGCCCCCTTCAAGGTACAAATCAACTTCGATATTCCTATATTTGAAGGTCAGATAGACGCAGATGTTGTAGACAAGTGGTTGAATCTACTAGGAGGGTATTTTTCTGTCCATAACATTTCAAATAGAGAAAAGATTACTTTTTCACTCCTCAAAGTCGTTCCCCATGTCAAAGATTGTTTGGAAACTTTCTGTGAGCAAAAGGAAATAGAGGAACCCTCATTATTTACAATCGCGTCCACCTGGGAATCCTTCAGGGATGTTATTAATGAACAATACTACCCTGTCGAAATTTATGACGACTTGTATACCAAATGGACCACACTGCGGCAAGAAAGAGACCAAGCAGTGCAAAAGTTCACAAATATCCTCCATACATTGCGCACCAAGATGGGTATCAAAGATTCAAAGCGACATCTGGTGCTCAAGTATCACGGTGCTTTGCATAGATACATCCAAACCGAAATGGAATTTCTGGACATCTCGTCCTTGGGCGCGACCTACTGATATGTCGTCAAAATCGAGCAAAATATCAAACAAAAGACATGACAATTTGGGCCTGGGAACCCCTCACATCAAAAGCCAGAAAGGGGTGGCCCCAACCCCCCCAAAAAAGGATAGAGAAAATATGGACAATATCAGGACAACCAGTCCAAGCCATAAGAAAATAAGGAAACTGGAAAGACAAAGAAAGATACCGGGAACTGGTGCGACTTCCATAAGAGCCCTTGGCATAAAACTGTTGATTTTCGCTCAAAGCATTTGTTGGTGGCTGAAGTGAAAGCCTCTAAATCAGATGCGGGTTCTGACTCTGATTTAGAACCAGAAAGGGGAAGACAAATCATTGACATAAAACCTAGTGCCACCGTTGCTACCACCAAGCTCCAACTTGGTGAACCAGATGATCCAGAAGAAGGCGAGTGCCTCTTCCATTCACAGATGTGGGTAAAAGGCACCCCACTACAATTCATCGTTGATATCGGTAGCCAGAAGAACCTCATCTCAATAGAGGTTGTCAAGCAGTTGTCCCTCCCGACAACATTGCACCCACAACCCTACACCATTGGATGGCTTCGCCAAGGAAGTGATATCCGTGTCAGCCAATAGTGCCAACTGTCGTATGGCATCAAGCCCTTCAAAGATGAGGTATTGTGTGATGTTTGTCCTCTCGAAATTTGTAATGTTCTTTTGGGCCAAACTTATATATGGAAACATCATGTTGTATATGATTCTAGCCCTCGTAGTGTTATTATTACTTTGAACAAGAAATTGTACAGGATACTTGACGGAGTCCCTCCTAGTGTTATTTCCTCGATATCTGCCAAGCAATGCAGGAAGGTCATCTCTCAGATCGAGAAATTTGTCTTCTTCATGATTCGCTCTCATAGTGAGTGAAAGATAACAACCACATCCAGGGCCTCCATGACCAATCTCTCCAAAAAATAGAAGCAAGTAGATAAGGTTGTGGAAGAATACTCAGATATCTTCTCCTCTCCTACTGGGGCACCTCTGCACTGCCAGGTCAAACATCCCATTGATTTGACCCCAGGCACACCTCTACCCAATGGTCTAGTCTACCGCCGCTCTCTGTTAGAAAATGAGGATATCAAGAGGAAGATCCAAGAACTGCTCCACAAGGGGCACATACGTCCCAACTCATCACCTTGTGGGAGCCCAATTGTGTTGGTGCAGAAGAAAGATGGGACCTAGCGACTCTGCATTGATTATTGGGCTCTGAATAAAATCACAGTCTAAAACTAGTACCCGATTCCCTGAATCGACAACCTCCTTGATCATCTCACAGGGGCCAAATACTTCAGTAAGATTGATCTGAAGTCTGGCTACCACGAGGTCCTAATAGAATAGACAAATGTATGGAAGACCGCCTTTAAGTCAAAAGAAGGTATTTTTGAATGGATGGTCATGCAATTTGGTTTGACAAATGCTCCAACAACTTTTATGAGGATGATGGACGATATCCTATGACCTTTCACCAATACTTTTGTAGTGGTGTATCTAGATGACATCGTCATATAAAACAAGACTTGGGCGGAACACTTGGAGCATATTCAACAGGTTCTGTAGACCTTGCGACAACACAAACTATATGCAAACTTGGAAAAATGCTCCTTCAACATGGAAATGGTCCATTACTTAGGCTACATCGTTGATAGAAATGGTGTGCATGTGGATGTAGCCAAGATCTAGGTCATCCATGAATGGCCAACCCCAACCACACTCACTGAATTTTAGAGCTTCTTGCGCCTCACCAATTTCTATCTCAAGTTTGTGTTGGGATTCTCTCATATCGCATGGGCCTTCAGCCAAGTAACTAGGGGTGGTGGTAAGGAAACATTTGCGTGGGGTCTGTCCCAACAACAAGCCTTTGATGACTTGAAGAATCATTTGTGCTCATCCCCAGTACTTTCATTACCGAACCTGCAACATCCCTTTGAGATCGAGACAGATGCTTCAGACTATGTTGTGGGCACCGTTCTAACTCAACATGGCCACCCCATGGCATATCACAGTGAGACATTATCAGATGTTTTCCATAAGTACCCTACTTATGACAAATAAATGTACTCCATTGTGCAAGCCTGCCGCCAGTGGAGACATTAAATTCTTGGGAATGAGACAGTCATACACACTGATCACAAGACACTATAGTTCATACAGACCCAAAAAAAATTGCAGAATGAACGCCATCAGAAGTAGTCCACATACTTACAGTAGTTCCACCCCAACATCAAGTATAAAACAAGAAGTACCAACCGAGTTGTTTATTTCCTCAGCCGACCTCCAGTCGCGGAAACCACCATGGAGCTAGACTCTTGTGGCCACGAGACCTCCAGATGGACCCACCTCTACGAGACAGACCCTAACTTCTCCACCACCTACAAAATGTTGGGCACGAACTCGGTGGTCGTTAATTTCCATCTTCAAGATAGGTTGTTGTGTCATTTGGGTCATCTTTGCATTCCATCAAGCGAGCGCGAGAAGCTGATTTGGGAAGCTCACTACAGTCAGGTGGGAGGACACTTTGGCATCGAAAAGATAGTGGCCGTGCTACAGAAACATTTCTACTGGCCGAAAATTTGACAAGATGTCGGCAAGTATATCAGGTCCTGCACCTCCTGCGTTATTTCCAAACATACCACTAAGAAATAGCGCCTCTACACCCCTCTTCCTACTCCTGACAGGCCATGGGAATCTATCTCAATGGACTACATGTACGGCCTCCCATCCACCAAGAGGGGAAATGACTGTGTTTTTGTGGTTGTTGATCGCTTTTCCAAGATGGCGATTCTAGTCGCCTGCAAGAAGAACATCACAACAGAATCCACTTCCAAGATCTTCTTTGAACGAGTATGGGTACATTTTGGGATCCCACAAACCATTATCTTAGACCGTGACAGTCATTTCCTCAACACATTCTAGTCGAGCCTCTGGTTACTGCTGGATGTCAAGCTCACCAAATCCACTGCCTTCCACCCCCAGATAGATGGCCAAATTGAGATCGTCAATTGGATGATCTTACATATCCTGCGCATGTACAATTCAAAACACCCCCGCACATGGGATGAGAGTCTTCCCTATTTCCAACATAGCTACAATCGAGCCCTGCATAGCTCAACTGGCTACAAACCCTTTCAGGTGGGGTTGGGATTCCAACCATTGGGCCCCATGGATGTTGTACTACCCTTGGTGACCACCTCGACCAACTCGTCCCCTGCTCTACCAGAAGTTGGCAAAGACACCCAGTTCATTGAGAAAATCCAGCACATCCTCCAATAAGTTCAGGATATTCTATAGAATTCTAATGCCAATTATAAGAAACACCATGATCAACATTAGGTGCCACATAAGTTTTAGGTGGGAGACAAAGTTTGATTGCACTTGCAGAAAGAACACCTTACAGGGCCCCATAGGAAGCTTCACCCACTCCATTATGGGTCGTACACCATCACCAACATTGTGGGTGACAATGCTTTTGAGCTCAACATTCCCCCTTTCCTTGGCCTGCACCCATTCTTCAACGTGGCTCTCCTTCGACCATATTTCCCACCATTATTGGACACCTCAGAGATAACAGAGAAGTTGACACCAACAGAGCTCAACCCTGACTGCATACAATAGGAATCCAGTAAACATATTGTGGAAACACAGATCAAGGGAACTCGACAACAAATGATCCAACTTTACCGAGTCGTCAAAGTAGGGCAGCTCCTGCACCAAGGCAAGTGGCTCACCCGGGGCCAAATTCAATAGAAATTTCCTCATCTGATGGGGAAAATCAATGTAATGGAGAAAATGTCTTCCTAAGGAAGGAGGATTGATCCAGGTGGATATCAGTGGCCACCCACCTTTTCCAACTTGCTCAAAACAATTTTTTGGCAATTTACTATTTTTAGCAGTTTTAACTTCTGGGGCCATTTTGAGGGCCTAAATGAAGGTTTTTGGGGATCAAGATTCTCAATGATATCCAAATGCATTATTGAGATTACAAAATGAATATCATCGACGATACCTTTCCAACGGGTTATCGTGCACCTAAAACAAAGATCGTATGCAAAAGTTACAACCCCGAGAAGTTGACGTATTGACTTACCCAAATGGGGCCCACATGACTTTTGGCGCTTCATCTCCTAGGGTTAGGTTTTTGGATGTATAAGGTTTTTGACATTCCTGTTTATTGTAAAAAGGCCTTCAGTGTCTCATTGTAATCATATTCTTGCGAATGAGTGCAGTCGTCATATCTCTTCTCAGAGATAAGCTGCCACCATTCCAACAAGCTTGTTTTCTGCTGCATTTTATAGTTTCAGCTTATTTCATTATTGAATAGAAAACTAGTTTTATTGTATCTTTGTTATTCTGTGTTAAGCATATTTTAATAATCTGTAGTCATTTCGTTCTGCTCATAAAATCCGGATCAAAACCCTAGGTATAATGTAATGGTTAAAGGGTAACCCATAGAAAACCCATGGAAAGGTCAAGGGTAAGCTAAAGAAATCCTTGATATGAAGATGATGTAGTTCAGGTGATTGACTAAGATACAACTCAGGAAGACAATGAAAAATGAATATACAAATGCATATGAAGAAGACAAAAAATTATGTAGATGAAGAAGATTGAAGATGATGAAGACAACTCAAGGCATCCCGATTGAATCATAAGTATTCATTAAGGGGGAGTATGAAGGAATAATTCATACTTAAGATATGATAAATTATTATTCATAAAAGCAGGCTTATTATAGAAGTCTATGTATGATGAAAGATGAGGACAACGAGTGAAATTAGGGATGGAGATCACATGGAGATATTCATGGTGATATTGTGGAGATAATTATGGAGATGGTTATGCTATTTTAGACATCTTGTTGTAATCACCTCAATGATATATTGTGAGGCGGCCTCATGAATGTATTAGTGCGAGAGAGATGTATAATTATTGTACATTAATGAAAATGTGATTTTGTGATTATATTGATGTTCTTATGATGATTTCTGTGTGTTAATATTTGTTGCTTGCTACTCTTGAAACCACCATTTACCAAATTTTGGGCACACATTACCCTAGTATGAATTCTTTAGGGTTTACAACAAAGCCACAATCCCGTGACTTGTAACTTTTAAATTACCAAAACCATACATGGGCATGCATTTCCATTAGGTCACTTTCTATTATTTTGGTCTCTCCATTTACAATGTATACTTTGCCTCTTTTACACAACAACCACTTTTATGTTTGCAAATGAAAATACAAATATGTAAACATGTGTAAAGTTATCTAAGACACCCTCAGAAACTTGAATCACTGAAATTGTAGGCATGTAAATACCCAGGTGTGCATTTTAGTGAAGCACGATGTACATTTCTACACAAATGCATAAATTATAGTTTAAAAGAAAAACACGTATTTTTCTCAATCAAGTATTCCATTTTAGTCTTTCTAGAGTCTTGTACATGTTGATATGTCTGTTTATTTATTTAATTATTATTCAATCATATCACCTTGTATTCTATAATGATTTATGTAGGCCTTCACAATGGAAATGAAACTAACAACTATCCTATGTGTGACGTGGTTGTAAAATCTCCTGCCTCATCAAGCTCATGGACGTAGGTAGTTAGTACTCATTCTGCCATTTTAGTCAGTGTCTCTGCACAATTGCCAAATATTCATGTATATTTCAACCCTCTACCAATTTTGGGCACAAATCACCCTAGTATTCATTCTTTAGGGTTTACAACAAATCCATAGTCCCGTGACTTGTAACTTGTAAATTACCGAAACCATACATGGGAGTGCATTTCCAATAGGTCACTTTCTATTGTTTTGGTCTCTTCATTTACAAGGTAAACTTTGCCTCTTTTACATAGTAGCCACTTTTATGTTTGAAATGAAAATCTAAATATGTAGACATGTGTAAAATTATCTAAGACACCCTTAAAAACTTGAATCACTGAAATTGCATGCATGTAAAGACTTGGGTGTGCATTTTAGTGAAGCTTGGTGTGCATTTTTGCACAAATGCAGAAATTATAGTTTAAAATCAAAACTAGTATTTTTCTCAATTAGGTATTCCATTTTATTCTTTCTAGAGTCTTGCACATGTTGATATGTATTTTTATTTATTTAATTACTATTCAGTCACATCACCTTGTATTCTCTGATGATTTCTGTAGGTTTTCGCAATGGAAATGAAACTAACAACTAACCTATGTGTGATGTGGCTATACAAGATCCTTCCTGATCGAGCTCATGGATGCAGGTAGTTACTACTCAATTTTCCATTTTAGTTACTGTCTCTGCACAATTTACAAATATTCATGTATATTTCAACCCTTTACCAAATTCTGGGCACAAATCACCTTAGTATGCATTCTTTAGGGTTTACAACAAATGCACAGTCTTGTAAATTGTAACTTGTAAATAAAAAACACCATACATTGTTTTTTCTTCCTAGGGTGTGCATTTCTCATGCCCCATTTTCTTGCATTTTTATGCATTTTCCCTTTATGCACAACATAGGATTTTTGGTTTCAAAAAGCATAACTAAAGTAGCAATATATGTAAAATGATTAAATAAAAACTCTACAATTTGAATCACTCAATTTGGAGGTCATATAAGTCTTAGTCATGTATTTTACAGTAAGAGGGTTTTACCTTGCATTTTACAAAAAGTCTTGAATCTTGGTTCAAAGTAGAAGTCCTTAGTCATTTTAAAATGCACTTTGTATGTGTGTGTGTTGGGTACGTGTTATATTCTTTGCACGAGTAGTAGTGTTTTCATTGCATCGGGCACGTAGGGGGGCAAAAGACCCTCGCGCAAGGGTTTAGGGGTAGCGCCCCCGAGAAATTATTTTTCCTCGAGAAACATGTCACATTTTTTGCCTCGTTTTTCATGTTGCCTCAATTTTTGTGTCCATTGTTGGGCGGTTTTTTGGCACATGGTTTTTTGCCGATGGTTTTCTATTTCTGGTTAAGGAATTAGGGTTGTTGACTAATCCAGTTCATTGGGTTAGGGTTTTGGGTGCCGATGGATCCTATATGTATATTGTATTGTAAACAATGTATCACTATGAATGAATATAGAATATGATGGTTTTCCTAGTTTGGGTTTCCAAGGGAAAAATCTCTGTGTAATGTTTGTATTTTCCATTGTATCTTTTATGTTCTTTTACTGAAAATCTATTTGCAGTAAATATTGGACAAGGTTAAAATTTACATTTGGTATCAGAGCTTTGTTGGCTTCAGGGGGATGCCTTTGTGGTCAAGGGTTTGTCTCAAGACTGTGATAAGCTTTGTTACAGTGGGAGATCTGTGGTATTGATTTTTCAGGTGAAAAGAAATGGCAAGCAATTCGAAAATGGACATCGAGAATTTTAATGGGAAAAGTTTTGAGCTGTGGAAGCTCAATATGGAAGATCTATTGGTGGAAAAAGATCAATGGATCACGGTAGATCCAGGTAATAAACCTACAAGAAATTCAATAAATGACTGGAAAAAGTTGGATCAAAAGGCGAAGAGAATAATCCGATCGTGTCTCTCAGATTCAGTATTACTGAATGTGTCATAGGAAGCCACAACCAAGGATTTATGGGATAAGTTGGGGAATTTGTATCAGTTTAAGTCCCTAGTAAATAAACTATTCCTAAGAAATAATTTGTATAATTTGAGGATGAGAGATGGAGACTCGGTGGCAGAGCATTTGAACGCTTTCAATACTGTGGTAAGTCAGTTAGTATCTATTGAGATTAAAATTTCAGATGAAGATACATGTATCAGTTTATTGTGTTCTTTACCAGACTCGTGGGATAGTATGGTTGTGCCCATAGGTAGTAATACAACTTCCTTGAAGTTTGATGAAGTGGTCTCATCCTTGTTGTCAGAGGAGATGAGATGGAAGAATATGGAAGGATAGAGCACAGATGCATTATTTGCAAGAGGACGCTCCCATGAAAGAAATAGATCTAAGTTCTCAAGTGGGAGATCTAAGTCTAAGGGTAGATATAAATCTCTTGGAAATTTTGTAAAGGTATGTTGGAGATGTGGAAAAGAAGGGCACTATAAGAAGCAGTGTAGATCCAAAGTTGAGAAAAAGAAGGGATATGAAGAATCTTCTTCAACAGAAGAAAAGACCTCCAAGGAAGAAGGAGGGAATGTGTACTTGGCTTCTTTAAGCACACATGCATATCATAAGGCATGGTTGGTTGACTCAGGTGCATCCTTTCATATGAATCCACACAGGGAGTGGTTCTGTGAATATGAAAGTTATGATGGAGGTAATGTTTTCCTAGGTGATGATTAAACAACCAGAATCATAGGACGTGGAAAATTCAAGTTGAGGCTCATAGATGGAAGGATTATAACACTTCTTGGTGTTCTGCACATCCCAAGTTTGGCCAGAACTTTGATTTATGTAAGCAAAATGGACGATGCAGGGGTAAAAACAATATTTGAAAAAGAAACCTACAGGATGGTTTGAGGAGAAATGGTGTTGTTGAAGGGAGTTTGGTTTGGAACTCTGTATAAGCTGCAAGGAAGCACTATTAGTGATGGGCGTAATAGTTCCATTGTTCCTGATATTGGAGTTGAAGAATAAATAACTCCTGCAGTCTCTGGAGAAAAGGTTATGATGTGGCATCAAAGACTGGGGCATGTCAGAGAGAAGGGTCTTCGACTACTACATGGTAAAGGTATGGTTGAAGGTATGTCTAATTCCTCTTTGGATTTTGATTTCTATGAACATTGTTTATATGGGAAGAAAAATTGGGTAAGATTCCCTTCTGATGCAACAAGGGTGGAAGGAATTTTACAACTAGTTCATAGTGATGTTTTTGGATCTGTATCGGTCCCATCATCAGGAAAATATGTGTACTATGTATCATTTATAGATGAATTCTCGAAGAATACTTGGATATATTTCCCCAGGAAGAAATCTGAAGTCTTTGATAGGTTTAAAGAGTTTAAGTCTCTTGTTGACAATCAAACAAAGAAAACAATTAAGGTGCTGAGGATAGATAATGGAAGAGAGTTTTGCGGGAATGAATTTGAAGAATTATGTAAGAAGTATGGTATAGCAAGGAAAAATACTACTCCATATACACCTCAGCATAATGGAGTTGCAGAAAGGATGAATAAGATGCTGATGGAAAAAGCAAGGTGCATGCTTAGTGGTGCCAGATTAGGGCAACAATTCTGGGCATAGGAAGTGGGTACTGCATGTTACTTGGTCAACAGATCACCCTCATCAGCGCTGGATGACACAACTACACAAGAGGTATGGACTTGTAATAAACCTTTTCTCACACATCTAAAGGTATTTGGTTGTGATGCATATGTTCATGTTCCAAAGGAAAACATGAGTAAGCTAGATAAGAAGGTTGAAAAGTGTATCTTTATTGGGTATAAAGATGGTCTCAAAGGTTATAAGCTTTGGAACCCAGAAACAGAAAAGGTAGTGTATAGCCTAGATGTGGTATTTAGATAAATGAAGGATGTTTTTAAATAGAAATTCCTGCCAAGTAAGAAAGAACTAGAGAAAATGATGCAAGAGCATCATCATCAAAGCGCGAGTGGAGGACAACTCAATGCCCTAGTGCACATTTTGAAGTGATTTTTTTGAAATTTGAAAGATGGCATGTCTCGTAATATCTTGAAAAGATTGTAATTAAAGAAATTATTTAATGCTTAGAGGTTGAACCATCACATGAGATCGATGGGGATTGTATTTTCTTTAATGTAGTAGATTGCAGTATAGATTTGAAGCATTTGCTCTTATTTTTCTATCTCGAACATTTATTATAATAAACCCTTAGTAGTTGAAAGATTTTAATTTGATAAGATAGCACTAAGGTAGTCGGAGGGAAAATCTTGTATAAATAAATGTATTGTATGCCCAAATGAGGTTGTTGAAGAGTATTGTAGCAAAAGATTATTGTTGCTGAAGGTTATTGCGGTTGAGAGTTGTTGTTGTTGTTGTTCAGAGTTGCTGAGAGCTGCTGAAGAGCATTGTATGAGCCCATGTACATATCATTTGAATGAATATAACATAGAAGCATTGATCCACATGTCTGGTGTTGTTGTTACTGTGTCTATCTAAATGAATGAATGATAGTCTTTCTGTTTAATTGCATTTCTCTGTTATCACTGGTTCTTATGTTATGAATGAATTACATGGTTGAATGTATGAATTTGTGAGGATTAGATAAGTTACAATTGTTCCTCTTCTATGAGCATGTGCAAGGAGTGCAAAGTGTCCATAAGGTGTGGATTGACAGAGTCTGTTTCAACTCAGAATATCGGAAGAGATAATGTGAAGCTTTTGTTTGCAAAGAGTGCATAAGTGTCCGCAAGGTGTGCATTGACAGAGTCTATTTTGACTCAGAAGTTTAGGAGGGATATCTTGAAAGTGTGCATAGGTGGAAATGCACTGAGATTTATATTTTTTAGGAGGAACAATTGAGTCATATAAGAACTGTTGCAAGGAGTGCACAGTCTCCCATGAAGAGTTAAGTTGAGGGAAGCCTGTTGCAAGGTGTGCCTAGGGTCGATAATTGGCTAAGTATGGAAGAAGTCATTATGAGAAGCTCAGAGTGTTGAGGAGGAATAAGCTCAGAAGAGATAACTTGGAGCTTTGTATGCAAGGTATGCATATTTTCCGTAAGGTGTGCGTCGACATAGTCTTTTGACTCAGAAGCTCAGGGGGAGTAACTTAAGAGTATTTGCAGAAGAGTGTAAGAACTAGTGCAAGGTGTGCACAGTCATCCACAAAGAAGCTAAGTCATGGAGAAAACCTATTGCAAGTCGTGCACATAGTCAAAATTCGACTAAGTTTCGAAGAAACGCTCTAAGGAGAATTTTTTTTAAGGAAGAACAAGATCAAAAGAGGTAGCGGGAAATAATTCTTCAATAGGGAGGAGTCCTTTAAGATTTCATAAATTAATGAGAAAGGTCCATTCAGGAGGAAGCAGGATCATTCTAGACCATCAGATCTGGGAGAGTTGCATGGGAATTTTCCTTGGAGTCCTTCGACACTCCAAGTATTCATAGGTTTTGAAGTGTTTGAAGAATGGGGATCGTTGAAATCCTCAAGTTGCGAAGTGAATCCTAATCGTCAGTATCGAGGAGGATACGTGGCAACATATTGGAGGGTTCACAAGAAAGAACTCCTGAAGATTTGTGTGGATCAAGAGAAAACTTCATGAAGTTGTGAAGTAGAGAAGTAGATTGTGACCATTGATATGAAGGGGACACATTTCATCGAATCGTGGGATCCAGAAGTGTGCATCCGGGAAAAAGGTAATAAAGTAAATCCTAGCTATCGATTGCATGGACACATGGTGCCATCTCTGTCACTTTGGTGATAGAGTACTTCGGGGAAAAAGAGTGTTAAGACGTTCAGAGCTCCCAAATGCCACAGTCCCAAAACAGATCATAGTCGTTGGCTACTAGAGAGACGAGAACCATAGATCTTGTTGGGTAAGTTTACGGTTCAGAATTCAGAGAAAAACGGGTAACCTGCAGTCAAAATGGCCGAAGCCCGAAGTTGAGAAATGGGCTAGCTTGAGGATATAGCTCATGGTCATATTGAAGAAGAGTCTAGTGGAGGAGCTAGAGCTCGCCACTCACTATTACCAGAAACACTAGAGAATGGGGCCGTGGGTGAATTGAAATTGCATGGTAACAAACAGGGGCTTGTGTAAATTGATTCCAGGGTCTATTATAGGCCAGAAGAGTTAATTCGACTCAGTTATTTGAAGATCATTGACCAGAAGGTCGTGAATCCCCTAGGAGAGAAGGGGGGTCTGCGTCAAGTGGTATCATAGCAAAAATTTGCTTGCAGATAGTAGGAAAAGGTGAGAAGGTGAAAAGAAGATAGTTTGATACCATCAAGTGGTATCAGAGCCACATAATTAATTTATGTAGGCAAGAAGAGGTAGTATGATATCATCAAGTGGTATCATAAGGAAAAGTTTTCTGTAAAATCTCTGTGTGAAGGAGAAATTTTGGCATAATGTTGCCTAGAAGACATGCAGATCCACCTGTAGCAAATCAAGTTGTAGAAAGGGAGATGCGAGAACTTCTCACAAGGTTAGATGCCATGGAGAAAACATAAAGGAGAACACCTGATGTTGGAGACATAAGTGATGCAGATAACGAAGAAGTGGAAGTTGAAGAAGATCTAGTAGAATATGTTGTAGAAGAACGCTTGCTGAAAGTGGTTATCAAATTGGGATCTAGAGAGAATATGGACATCCTGATGTATGAAGGAAATTTAGATGTTGAAGAATTGATGGATTGGATAAGATAAATGGAAAAGTACTTCGACTATGAAGACGTCGATGAGGAGAAGAAGGTGAAACAGGATATCACCAGATTAAAAGGACATGCAACACTTTGGGGGGTGAACTGCAGTATGACATAAGATGCAAAGGAAAGAAAAACATCAAGAATTGGGATAGAATGGTAACCAAGTTGAAAGCTAAATTCATACCCAAGGATTATCAGATAAATTTGTTTAGGAAGATGTAGAACCTAAGACAGAAAGTACTGACAGTAAAGGAGTATACAAAGAATTTTACAAGATGAACATCAGGGCTAGACAGAGAGAAAAAGATGATGAAAAGGTTGCTAGGTATATAAATGGTTTGAGATATGAAGTCTAGGATGAAATCAACATGATGACAATGAGGACAGTGGAGGATGCTTATCAGATTTCATTGAAGGCAGAGGAGAAGTTGGCCAGAAAACAAAGTCAACAAAGTAGAGGAAAGAGTCTAAACAAAGGCAAGGGAATTGTCCATGATAAGTCACATAGCCCAAGGTTGAGACTGGAAAACCAGATAGTCACTTAGAAAGAAGAGGAAGTTCTTGAGGGAGACAGTATGGTGGAAAAAATTATTTTCCTCAAGGAAGAGGAAGAGGCAGAGGAGGAGAAGTGAAGTGTTATGCCTATGGAAAGACATGAAACATATCTTGGGAATGCCCCAAGAGAAAGAAAGAAGGATGAGTTGAAGCTCACATTTCAGAAGCGCAGAAGAAGAATGTTGAAGCAGAAGGTGCAAAAGATGGGAAATCTTTGATGATGAAGAAGGTTCTCTTGAAGCTAGAACCAAAGGTTGAAAAACCAGTGCAGAGGAACAATTTGTTCATAACTGCTTGCAAGACTAAAGATAGGGTATGCAAGGTGATAATTGACATTGGGAGCACTGATAACTTAGTATCCAAAGAGATGGTGGAGAAATTGGAGCCGAAGACAACTGAACATCCGAGTCCATATAGAGTCTCATGGTTGCAGAAAGGACACCAGGTAATGGTAACTAAATAATGCCTAGTTGAATTTAAGATAGGAGGACATAGAGATGATATTTTGCGTGATGTAATTCCCATGGATGTATGCCATTTTTTTTTGGGGAGACCATTGATGTATGACAAGAATTTCATTCATGATGGGAGAAAAAATACTTATACTTTGGAGAAAAATGGTAGGACACACATGTTACTGCCAATAGAGGAAAATAAAGTAAAGGAAGAAGCCAACAAAAGTATAATTCTCATGACTGGGAAGGAAATTCTGAGTGAAGTCAAGAAGGAACATGAGATGCAATTTGATTTGGTGAGGAAACCTAGACTCATCCTTACAAGTACTTCTATGGATGATATTCCTAAAGAAATTTAGGAGCTGTTGGAGAATTTTGCTGACATAGTAGTGGATGATTTACCTTGCTCATTGCCACCCATTAGGAGTATCAACCATCACATTGATCTCATACCAGGAATGAGTCTCCCGAACAAAGCAACATACAGATTAAAACCTCAAGAGAATGAGGAGGTAAAGAAACAAGTCCAGTATTTGATGGACAAGGGTTTAGTCAGATAAAGCTTGAGTCCATGCACAATACCAACTGTGTTAAGTCTGAAAAAGGATGGAGGATGGAGAATGTGTACAGACTGAAGAGACATAAACAAAATCACCATCAGGTACATATTTCCTTTGCCAAGGATGGATGACTTAATGGTTTGTTTGAGTGGATAAAATTATTTTTCAAAGATAGACCTGAAAAGTGGATATCACCAGATAAGAATAAGAGAAGGTGATGAGTGGAAAACAACCTTCAAAACAAACAAAGGGTTGTATGAGTGGCTTTCTATGCCATTTGGATTAAAAAATGCCCCNTTCATTAGTAAGTTTGTAATTGTATATCTGGATGATATATTAGTCTTCAGTAAAACTGAAGAAGAGCATTTGAGACATTTAACATCAGTGATGAGAAAATTGCAGCAGGAGAAGCTGTTGATAAATCTGAAGAAGTCCTCTTTTATGAATACATAAATCATTCACTTGGGTTTTGCGATCTCTTCAAATGAATTGAAGATGGATCCAAAGAAGGTGAGTGAAATAAGAGAATGATCGTCGCCAAGAAAAATATTTGAGGTGAGAAGCTTCCATTGATTAGAAATTTTCTATCGGAAGTTCATTAGACATTTCAGTGGTATATGTGTGCCAATGATGGATACAATGAAGAAGAGGCACAATTATTTTAAGTGGACAGAATAATATGAGAAAATTTTCAGGATATTATAGGAGAAGATAACAGAACAACCGATTCTATATTTTGCCAGATTTTGGGAATAAATTTCAAGTAAGATGTGATGCCAGTGGAGTTGCAATTGGAGCAGTCTTGAGCTAGGTTAATAAACTTGTTGCATATTTCAGTGAGAAGTTGAATGACACTAAGAGGAAGTACTCCACATATGACGAAGAGTTTTATGCAATAATTCAAGACTTAAATAAATGGAGGCACTACCTTGTACCAAAAGAGTTTGTTTTGTATAGCGATAATCAAGCTTTACAATTCATAACTAGATAGGAGAAGTTCAATCAGAGACATGCTAAGTGGATAGAGTTTACGCAAAATTTCACTTTTGTCATTAAACATATTTCTAGTAATGCTAACAAATTTGTTGATGCATTGAGCAGGAGATGTCTGATTCTATAGGAATTTCAAGTGGAAACCTTAGGGTTTGAACACCTTAAGGAGATGTATTGTGATGAACCGGATTTTAAAGAGGCATATGAAGCATGTGCAAATCCTCTGCTCAGAGACAGAATCCAGTGGACAAAGTATCTGATTCAAGATGGATTGTTTTTTAAATTTTGTCAGTTGTGCATACCAAAGTTCTCGATGAGAGATAATCTGTTGAATGAAAAACATAGTGGAGGTCTAGCAGAAAATTTTGGCCATGACAAGACATTTGCACAATTGAGCAGTTAATACTATTGGCCAGGTATGAGGGAAGAGGTGAAGAAATTTGTGGATAGATGTAATATTTTCCAGTGTGCAAAGGGAAAGAGACAGAACACTGGATTGTATCAACCATTGCCTATTCCAGATAGGCCTTGGGATGCAATAAGCATGGATTTTGTGTTGGGATTTCCAAGGAAACAAAGAAGAAGTGATTCCATATTTGTTGTAGTTGATGGATTCTCAAAGATGACACACTTTATCCCATGCCAGAAGAATAATAATGCAACACACATTGCAAATTTGTTTTTCAAGGAAGTTGTCGGACTTCATGGGTTGCCCAAGAGTATTGTCTCATACATAGACATTTCTGGAGGACATTGTGGAAGAAGCTGGGGGCATAACTGTCTCTTAGTTTAGAATATCACCCTCAACCGGATGGACAGACTGAGGTGGTAAATCGAAGTTTAGGAAATTTGATAAGGAGTCTGGTCATTGAACATCATAGTCAGTGGAGTCAAATTCTGTCACAAGCAGAGTTTGCATACAATGACTCACCATACATATGTAAAAGAAAGATCCCATTCCAGATAGTATATGGGATGACGTCAAGAGGAGTATCAAAGTTAAGAGATCTAGAGCAAAATGAATTCAGAAGCGTTGGAGTAGAAGACTTCGCTGCAGAAATGCAGAAGCTTCATAATTAAATCAAAGAGCAGTTATAGAACAATATCAACGAATATAAACGTAGATTTGATCAACAGAGGAGAGAAATTCAATTTGGAGTGGGAGATCAAGTTCTAGCACATCTCAAGAAGGAAAGGTTCCCAAGGTGACAACATAACAAATTGAAATTGAATAATATAGGACTGTGCAAGATCCTAAGAAAATTTGATGAAAATTATTATGAGATAGAGCTACCAGAGGATTGTGGGTATATCACCCATATTCAACATTTCATACCTGTATCCTTATAGGGAATATGACACTAGAGAGTCAGAAGATGAGAAAGAGATCCAGTGGGAGAAGCAGATGCATGTAGCAGAAAATCCACATATGGAGAAGATCATAGATCAGAGGATTGGTAAGAAGACCCAAAGGAATACTTATTTTGAGTATTTGGTAAAGTGGAAAGGACACCCAACAGAAGATGCAAGTTGGGTAAATGAAGAAGATATTCAGAAGCATGGAAAGTCAGTGCAGGAGCTCATGGACAGGAGTCCATGATTTTTTCTCCAGAGGAGTATGATGCAGGAGCATCATCATCAAAGCGTGAGTGGAGGACAACTCAGTGCCCTAGCGCACATTTTGAAGTGATTTTTTTGAAATTTGAAAGATGGCATGTCCCGTAATATCTTGAAAGGATTATAATTAAAGAACTTTTTTAATGCTTAGAGGTTGAACCATCGCATGAGATTGATGGGGATTGTATTTTCTTTAATGTAGTAGATTACAGTGCAGATTCGAAGCATTTTCTCTTATATGTCTGTCTCAAACATTTATTATAATAAAGCCTTATTAGTTGAAAGTTTTTAATTTGATAAGATAGCACTAAGGTATTCAGAGGGAAAACCTCTATGATCCTTTTTGTATAAATGAATGTATTGTATGCCCAAATGAGGCTGTTGAAGAGTATTGTAGAAAAATATTATTGTTGTTGAAGGTTATTGCGGTTGAGAGTTGTTTTTGTTGCTTCTTAGAGTTGCTGAGAGCCACTGAAGAGAATTCTATGAGCCCATGTACATATCATTTGAATGAATATAAAAGAGAAGCGTTGATCCACATGTCTGGTGTTGTTGTCACTGTGTCTATATGAATGAATGAATGGTAGGATTTTTGTTTAATTGCATTTATCTATTATTACTTGTTCTTATGTTATGAATGCATTACATGGTTGAATGCATGAATCTGTGAGGATTAGATAAGTTTCAATTGTTTCTCTTCTACGAGCCTGTGAAAAGAGTGCATAATGTCTATAAGGTGTGCATTGACAGAGTCTATTTTGACTCAGAAGATCAGAAGAGATAACATGAAGATTTTTTTTGCAAAGAGTGCATAAGTGTTAGCAAGGTGTGAGTTGACAGAGTCTGTTTTGACTCATAAGTTCAGGAGGGATAGCTTGAAAGTGTGCGTAGGTGGAAACACACTGAAATTCATATTGTTTAGGAGGAACAATTGAGTCGTATAAGAAATGTTGCAAGGAGTGGATAGTCTCCCATTAAGAGTTAAGTTGAGGGAAACCTGTTGCAAGGTGTGCGTAGGGTCAATATTTGGCTAAGTATCGAAGAAGTCATTCTGAGAAGCTTAGAGTGTCGAGAAGGAATAATCTCAGAAGAGATAACTTGGATCTTTGTAAGCAAGGTGTGCATATTGTCTGCAAGGTGTGCATCNTAAGAGTATTTGCAAAAGAGTGTAAGAACTGGTGCAAGGTGTGCACGGTCATCCACAAAGAAGCTAAGTCATGGAGAAAACCTATTGCAAGGCGTGCACAGAGTCAAAATTAGACTAAGTGTTGAAGAAATGCTATAAGGAGGAAAAATTCGAAGGAAGGACAAGATCAGAAGAGGTAGCGGGTGAGAATTCTTCAATAGGGAGAAGCCCTTTAAGATTTCATAAATTAACGAGAAAGATCCATTTAGGAGGAAGCGATATCATTCCAGACTGTCAGATCTGGGAGAGGTACACAGAGGTTTTCCTTGGAGTCCTTCGACACTCCGAGTATTCAGAGGTTTTGAAGTGTTTGAAGAGCAGGGATCGCCGAAGTCCTCAAGCTGTGAAGTGAATCCTAACCATCAGTATCGAGGAGGATACATAGAAACATATTGGAGGGTTAGCGAGAAATAAATCCTGAATCTTTGTGTGGAGATAGAGAACACTTTGCAAAGTCACGAAGTAGTGAAGTAGATTGTGACCATCGATCTAAAGGGACAGGCGTCGTCAGATCATAGGATCCAGAAGTGTGCATCTGAGAAAACGTAAGAAGATCAATCTTAGCCGTTGATTGCATAGACACGTGGTGTCATCTCTGTCACTTTGGTGATAGAGTAATTCAGGGAAAAAGAGTGTTAAGACATTCATAACTCTCGAACGTTGTAGTCCTGAAATGGGTCACAACCATTGGGTACTAGAGAGATAAGAATCGTAGATATTTTCGGGTAAGTTCGCGGTTCAGAGTTCAGAGAAAAATGGGCAAGCTGCAGTCAAAACGCCCGAAGCCTGAAGTTGCGAAGGGGGTTTGCCTGCGATTATAGCTTGTGGTCATATTGAAGAAGAGTGTAGCATAGGATCTAGTGCTCACCAATCAGTGTTACCAGAAGCGCTAGAGAACGGGTTCGCAGGTGAATTGAACTTGCGTGGTAAATTGATTCCAGGGTCTATTGTAGGCTCGAAGAGCTAATTCGGCTTAGGTATTTGAAGATCCTTGACCATGAGGTCGTGCAGCCCCTAGGAGAGAAGGGGGGTCTGCATCAGAAAATAGAGTTTGATTTAAAGGATGATGATTCAAACTCTACATAAGAACAAGAATCAGAAGAAGAAGATATTCATACTCCATTATTAAGGAGATCAGCTCGAGAAAGAAGGCTACTGGAAAGGTATACTCCATCTGATTTCCGTTCAAATTTTTCTTTGTCTATTACTGATGATGATCCTAGAACTGTTAGGGAGGCAATGGATTCATAGGATGGAAATCTCTGGAAAAGGGCCATGGATGAAGAAATGGAAACTTTAGATAATAATGAGACTTCGGATCTAGTGGAGTTGTCAACTGGAAGAAATCCCATTGGCAACAAATGGGTATTAAAAAGAAGCTGGATGCAGAAAGAAAAGTGGAGAAATACAAAGCTTGGTTAGTAGCAAAGTGTTATTCCCAGGTTGAGGGAATTGATTTTGGTGATATTTTTTCTCATGTTTCCAAGTTAACCTCTTTACGATTTATGTTATCTGTTGCTGCTGCATTTGATTTTGAAGTAGAAAAGATGGATGTGAAGACAACATTCCTACATGGGGATCTGGAAGAAGAAATCTATATGAAGCAGCCAAAAGATTATGCTGTGAAGGGAAATAAGGAGATGGTATGCAAGCTAAAAAAGTCCCTGTATGGTTTAAAACAATCACCAAGGATGTGGTATAAAAAAATTGATACTTATATGATGGGACTTGGCTTCACAAGAAGCAAAGAGGATCATTGTGTGTATTTTAAATTAATTGGTGATCATTTGATTTATTTGGTCTTGTATGTGGATGACATGTTGCTGATATGGAACAACAAGGAGATTATCCAGGATGTGAAAACTCAATTGTCCTCTAAATTTGACATGAAGGATCTCGATGCTTCAAATTTCATTTTGGGCATGGAAATTAAAAGAGATCAGAAAAAGAGGAAACTCTGGTTAAATAAGAGAAAATATGTCAAGACAATATTGATGAGGTTTAATATGCAGGAATGTAAACCAATCAAGGTTCCTATTCCCATTGGTGTAAAGTTATCTTCAGATCAACATCCCAAGACACAAGAAGAGGAGGAGGACATGTCTCGTGTTCCATATGCGAGTGTAGTTGACAATTTGATGAATGCAATGGTATGTACTAGACCGAACATTGCACATGAAGTGGGATTTTTGAGCAGGTATATGTCAAAACCAGGGAAGGGGCATTGGACAGTAGTAAAAAGGGTTTTTAGGTATTTGTGTGGCACTCCTAGCTATGGATTATGCTACCAAGGAAGACTGGGATTGAATAGAGTGGTGGATATACATGGATTTTTCGATGCAGACTAGGATGGAGATCTGGATCGTAGGAGATCTACAAGTGGGCATGTGTTTAACTTGTTTGGAGGAGAAATAAGTTGGTTGAGAAAAAGACAGGTTGTAGTGGCACTTTTAACTACAAAAGTTGAATACATGGCAGCCACTCATGAAAGTAAGGAAGCAGTATGGTTACAAATATTATGTTCAGGTATTGGGTTGGTACAGTAAGCTGTAAGGATAGATTGTGACAGTCAAAGTGCAATTTTTCAGGCTAAGAACCCGAATTATCATTCAAATAAAAAGCATATTGGTATTCGATATCACTTTGTGAGAGACATGGTTGAATAAAATAAAGTATTTCTCATGAAGGTGGACACTTTGAAGAATGTTGGAGATTCATTAACAAAATCTATGAGCACTGAGACGTTTTCTTGTTTTAGAGGATCCATGGGCATTGCTGCCCTGGATTGTTAACTATGTAACCATGTAACCCCCTGTATGCAAAGAAAACAACAAGTGGGAGAATGTTGGGTATGTGTTACATTCTTTGCAAATAATTTTTTTCCTCGGGTAACATGTCACATTTTTTCCTCGTTTTTCATGTTGCCTCAATTTTCATGTCCATTGTTGGGCGGTTTTTTGGCACATGGTTTTTTGCCGACGATTTTCTATTTTCGGTTAAGGAATTAGGGTTGTTGAATAATCCAGGTCACTGGGTTAGGGTTTTGTATGTCGATGGCTCCTATATGTATATTGTATTGTAAACAATGTATCACTATGAATGAATATATAATATGTTGGTTTTCCCGGTTTGAGTTTCCAGGGGAAAAATCTTTGTGTAATGTTTGTATTTTCCATTGTATCTTTTATGTTCTTTTACTGAAAATTTGTTTGTAGTAAATATTGTACAAGGTTAAA